>JAJOOS010008424.1:0-13400 GCA_029582725.1 Solanum chiquidenum
ATATATTGATTGTCATCTTTATTGTCCGCATAAATAATATTTACATATAATCTCACATACCAAACACTCTTAGTGAAGATATTAAAATCTAAAATTACGTTGATGAATGAACTTGTTTCGTAAGACCTATAATCTCGCATAAAATATAAAAACTAGCAAAAGATATTAAAATGAGATAGTATAGACCTAAAATTACATCGAATGAACTTATTTGGTAAAATTTACAATCTCGCATAGTACATTAAAACTTAACGAAAGATGGAGAACTAATTAGAAAGAAAAAAAAAGATCTATATTGGCTATAATATAGCCGATATATCATGCTAGTTACAAGATAATATAGGACTTTTATTACTTTTTATTTTTTATTTTGAATAATATTAATATGAGATGAATTTAATTTGATATATGATCGAAAAAACCATATAATTAATTCCAACTTCATTGAGATTAAACGTATTTGATATTGTGTCTAATTAATGTACATATAACGTAGCTTTTACCTTATACATGGTGGTGGACTTATAAAATAATTGATGACATAATTTGTTGAAATATCTTTTTAATTATAAGATATATTTTAATATGTGTGGTGTATACGATTTCCTATAACATATCACGATATCGTATCCATATGTTATCAAATTTTTTATTTTTTAAAAAAGAATATCTAAAATAAAAAGTTAGAATCTCGCAACTTTTAGAATATTTTATTGAAATTTCATTAAATTTATGCTAGAAAAACTAGGTGAAACACTCTGTATCCCACAAAATTTGAATCTGATCATAATTAATTGAAAATAAATAGATACTTACCGTTATCCTTACTCTACTTTAAAAGCTACACTGTCTGTCTATTAATAAAAATATAGATAGCCAAATGACAAATCAAACTTATCAAATAATGTCGTGTATGGAATAACTTGCTTACAATTCAATGCTTATATGAAACAGAAATTAGGTAAATTCTGTTGTATAGTTTGTTATGTATTTGGAAAAAATGAAATTTCTTTACATGTGGTTAATAGTTATTAATTTGGCCGTCCTAGTGCATTTTATTCATTTGATTAAGAATATTTTCATGTATTTGTATAAAAAATAGTTATATATAATATATATTAAATATTAAAGACTTGGACCCTTAAAATAAATTTATTTTTTTAAAAAAAATCTCCTTACCATAGCTAAACTAATATATCTAGAAACAAATATATTGATAGCTAGCAAAATCAAAATGTATTATAGTGTTTGTAGCGACATTCCCAAATGGATCCTGCAGCGTGCGATTTAAATTTAGTTGATACTCTAATACAGACTCGACACACTGGGTGGAAAACCAAGTGTATCTTTGCCTAAATTAAAGTTTGCCACCACTGATTATAAATTAAAAAAAGGGGGAACTTTCGCATATAGTCACTGTTAATTATGATTTATAGCTACATATTATAGGGAGGAGAGTGGCAAGCGAGGTTGGGAGAGGGGAGGAGAGAGGCGAGTGAGAGAGGGCATATTTGTGGGAGAAAGGTGAACTGTATATGTATATCGGTTAGATAATTGTATATATGTAATTGGTATATCTACAAATGTGTTTGTATATCTGGCGAGCGAGATTGGGAGAGGGAGGAGAGAGACGAGCGAAACTGGGAGAGGGAGGAGAGCGAGAAGGGCAATAATTTATATAATTCACATCTCGTTTGTATAATTCGCGGGTACGTTTGTATCATTCGCGTGTTTTGTATAATTGAGTAATATAAAGTCTGAAATTATACAAATATGATAAAACTCGAAATAATGAATTGATACAAACATAAACATATGAACTTTATACAATTATATTATACAAAATTCAAAAACTACGTGTTTATACGAACTTTAAAAAGTTATACACAAAAAGATTGAATGTATATGGTGATAAAACTGAAAAACCAAAGACAATTCATCGCCATATACAAATACAAACCATTGTATACAAATACAAATCAAACGAAGAATTGTTAGTTGCTAATCATACAAATATGGTGAATTATACAAATGTGACTAATTAGAAGTCAGTCCACATAATTAATGGTTAATGTTAGTCGCGAGTGGTAATTATAACAAACTATAGCTATGATGACTAATTAAGTAGTATAAATTTGCTTAACCGCATAATTTTCCCTTAAAGAAATACTCTTCGATTTTAATTTGTTGTTTGATTTTGACTTGAGATAGAGTTTTTTTTAAAAAAAAGAAGAGTTATATTTTAAAACATTGAATTCGGATGAAAACTGGCTACTCTATGCAAATTGTATCCTCATTTTGGATCCGAATATCTCTGTGTTAAATAACCCGAAACAGCTCGTGGGTCGATACCCACTTAGGGTTTAGTAATAGGGTTTAAGGGTTTTCACTTTTCTCAATTTTCTTTCAAATTTTTTCATTTCAACTCAAATTATTGAATAATTATTCGAAGAATTTTCTCTCGCAGATGCAAAATCTCTGATGCATCAACGTATAGTATTATCCAGTTATCGGGTACTTCAATTTTCTTCATTTTTTTCTGCAAAAATCAATGCTTTATTTATCCCTGAATTGAGTATTTGTAACCCTAGAAATAATGGTTTTACTGTATTTCGTGCATTTATGTATACTTCCACACAGCCTAATAGGAGAGCACCGGACCCGAATGATCCGGCCACCTTGATGAAAGAAGATAGTATATCACTTTGTTGTAAAATGTGGATTGATAGTTTTCGAGAACCTGATAAGACAGTGAATAATTTAACTGATTATTTAAGGAGATTTGAGTTGTGGGTATTAGCTTATCAAAAAGTTGCTGCTGATGATACGGGTGCGTATATGCCTCGCAGTGCGATTACTCGGCCAGCACTTGAGGATTTGTTGGCTTTGAGAAATGCAGTTTTAGATAATAGATTTAAATGGGGAGCTAGGTTGGAGTTTTTTATTAAATCTCCTAGGGATAAGACGGATTATGAGTCGTTGTCGAAGAGGAAGATTAAAGCTATCTTGACTACAACACAGCCAAGTGCGTTTCAGGATAGGATTGTGCAGGAAGTGTTGTTTATGATATTGGAGCCGGTTTATGAGGCTCGGTTTTCACAGAAGTCGTTTGCTTTTCGACCTGGAAGGACTGCACATACAGCTTTGAGGGTTATTAGGAGAAGCTTTGCAGGGTATTTGTGGTATATAAAAGGGGATGTAAGTACAGTTTTGGATGGGATGAAGGTTGGGATGGTCATTAGTGCTTTAATGAGGGATGTTAGAGATAAGAATGTAGTTGATTTGATAAAGGCTGCTTTAACTACTCCTGTGGTAACTACCAGACCTGATGATGTTGAGAAAAAGAAGAAGACGAAAAGAAAGTATCAGAAGAAGAGAGTCTTAGCAGATGACGAGCCTAAGCCTGATCCATACTGGCTGGAATCGTTCTTTGGGTTTGCTCCAGAGGAGGCTGAGAAAGTTCCTTCATGGGGGCATTGTGGTATACTTAGTCCACTTCTGGCTAATGTTTGCCTTGATGAGTTGGACCGCTGGATGGAAGGTAAGATTCAGGAGTTTTATCGGCCTTCGAAGAATGATGTCATTTGGAATAGTCCTGATGGGGAAGTAGAACAAGGAAATACTTCTTGGCCCGAATTTGTTCCTACCAGTGGGCCTGACAAGACCAGGAAGATTGATTACATCCGTTTTGGTGGTCACATTCTAATAGGGGTAAGGGGACCAAGAGCAGATGCTGCAACACTAAGAAAGCAGTTGATTGAGTTCTGTGATCAGAAATACATGCTCAAGCTTGACAATGAGAGCCTTCCTATTGAACACATAACAAAAGGTATTATGTTTCTTGATCATGTATTGTGCCGTAGAGTAGTCTATCCCACACTCCGATATACTGCTACCGGTGGGAAAATCATTAGTGAAAAGGGTGTAGGGACACTGCTCTCTGTCACAGCTAGCCTGAAACAGTGCATTAGACAATTTAGAAAGTTAAACTTTCTCAAGGGAGACAGGGATCCAGATCCACAGCCGTGTTTTAGAATGTTTCATGCAACTCAGGCCCATACAAATGCTCAGATGAATAAGCTTTTGTCAACAATGGTGGAATGGTTCAGGTATGCTGATAATAGAAAAAAGATTGTTAATTTTTGTTCTTATATCATTAGGGGTTCACTTGCTAAGCTCTATGCTGCAAAATACAAGCTTCGGTCACGAGCAAAGGTTTACAAGATTGGCTCTAGGACTCTTAGCCGTCCTCTGAAAGAGAAAAAGGGACAGTCACCAGAATACCATAACTTGCTGAGGATGGGTCTAGTGGAATCAATTGATGGGCTCATGTACACCCGCATGTCCCTAGTACCGGAAACTGATTATACCCCGTTCCCAGTGGCTTGGAGGCCCGATCATGAGAAGGCACTGCTGGAGTATATAAAGCTGAGTGACCAGAAAACTTTAGAGGAGCAACAGAACTGCCTAAAAGAACAAGGTCTGATCTCACCTCAGGATTACATTTCAATGCTTGTTTGGAACTACAAAAGAAATGCTGTTCCTGTAGATCAGAAAAGTTTGTTACTAGGCACAGGTGAGGAAAAAGATAATGAAAGTGATGATGATGATGATGAAGGGGTTCATGCAGCAGAAATTTAAGCAAGATTAACACTTTTGGAAGTCTTGCTGACACTACTTTTTTCGAAAGAAAAGCAAACTTTCATGGTACTAAACGTACTTGTGTTACCAAGAAGGGTGTAGCAGCTTCTGTGTAAGTACCCCTTTTCCAGTGGCGGCCTGATCCATGAGAAGGCATTGCTAGGGTATATAAAGCTGAGTGACTGGAAAACATTGGAGCAACAGAACTACCTTAAAGAACATGGTCTAACATCACGTCAGGATGACAAAAGGAGAAATGAAAGTGATGAAGAAGGGATTTATGCAGCAGAAGTTTAAGCCAGATTAGTGCTTTTGGAGGTCCTTCAGGCTTTTGTTCTTCCTAAACCTGAAGAACATCACATTTTACATTTTACGGTACTAAAGTTACTTGTATTGCCAAAGAAGAGTGTAGCAGCTTGTTGTAAGTATCCAATTTTATAAAATGAGATAGTTCCTCTGTTCTCCGTCACTGCTTTTGTTTAAGCTTCAGTTTCCACTAGCAAACTTTACATTGTTATGCTCCTTATGCATAATAATGTATAAGCATAACTGTTTACTGCTCTTCCTCATTGAGAAATGGTTTAAAACATATAACTTGTACTTTTCAATGCAAACATATTACGTTGTTTGAATTTGTACCTATATGATCAAAAGATTTTTCGTGAACAATCATATCCCTTGTGATATATTTTGCTATGTATACACATTGATCTTAGTAATAACAGCTAATCAGTTTTTTATAAGAACTAATCAATCAGCATCTAAAAGAATTTCATTTAGACACTTGAACTATATTCAAATTGTGTTTATTAGACACATTGTTGACGTGGCATAGTGTGTAATACACCTATTATAAGCACGTGAAAGTCATATTTGCATATTTAACAAAAAAAATATTATTTCTTCTTACTCATTCTCCCTCCCAGCCACCACCTCCTCCACCATAATGCATCATCCTCATCACCACTGCCATCACCACCACCCTACCTTCACTGTTACCCTTCATGTTCTTTTCACTTGCCATTCTGCCACAACCTCCACCACTAGATCTGTCCTTTACACTTCTCCCTTCTCTCTCCTCGCTACATCACTGCCTCCCCTACCCACAACCAGGTTAGCTAAAACAATTAAATATTGAACCTCATGCCAAAGTTAAGATCTTCCATATTTGTAAATTTTGTATCTTCGGTTTTATCTTCTAATTTCTTCTCCCTGCCCCCTCTCTGTCTCTGGTTTTAGCAACTCATGGCATCATCATTCGGTTATTTTCACTTGTGCTTTATACCATGTCAGTCCCAGAAGGTTTTCTAAACTTCCTGTTCCAACTATAGTATAGAGCTAAGTTTACTTAATCAAACATCATCAATAGTTACATTTAATGGCAAACAAGCAAGAAATCTAGCCTTTTGAAAGGAGACAATTGACAGGAGAGTTAAACTTTGAAACTGACTGACTGGAGGTCTCCAGGTAATGTTATCTATCTCCCTGCTAAAATACTACAGCATTAACAATTTACTCTTTTTGCTAAATATTAACGTATTTATCTTTTATACTATTGTTGTATATGCTAGATTGTACAGTCGTCTTATTGATTGGACAACTTGATAGGCATGGTACAGGATTGCCTAAATTCAAGTAATATACTTTATACAGCCTGAGGTTAAGTGCTTTACTGCCTTGGCTAATCCTGAATTGTGATATTCTTATCATGATCTTAAGCTTTTCTTAATGAATTTACTCTTGCTCACTGAGTACAAACACACACGCTCTTCATAGTTAGACTACTACATGTTGCATGATTATGTTCTAGGAATGTTGAAAGCTCAAATCTGCTGTAAATTTTGTTACAAATTTGAAGAGCCTATATAATCTAGGTCAGCTTGCAGGATTAGCAGTATCTGGGCTTAGTTGAATAACTCTCAGCTATTCATATTACTGAGAGGAGGAAAGCACATGACATGTCATGGTTAGATAATTTCAAACTGAAACAAATACATATAAGCAGAAAATTGATGATACTGCGTTCATTTTTAGGCAGATGTCTTACCTGGTTATTAGTAAGTAATGCAACAATGTGTTTTTATCATTTGTTCTACCTAATTTCCTAAATCAATAATAAAAGAGATGATTAATCCATGCTTTTATCAGAAAAAGAACTCAATTGGAACAGTAGAGTTCAGATTTTCTCTTTTCTGTTCGGTATGGTATCAACAATTTTGAGAAATCATATTTCCAGCAAGTGTAAATGTGTAATTAGTGTGGTAAAAATGATAATTCCTGTTTTGCATCTTTGATGTAGTGCTATAGAAAAACATGTATCAAAGAAGTTATACTAGACTATGGGCAACTATCAAAAAACATACTGGACGATGGACATGATTGTTTCTTTTTAAGCATTTTACTAGTGCCAACTGGCTATATTAGTGCCAACTGCGAAGTTATCTGCTGTCCCCACTCAATTAAAGAGAACATTTCAGGCTTAGCCAATTGATAGTTTTCACTTCTCAACTCTTTATTTGTTTGGATGTGGTTATCCCCAAATCATGGAAAGAAATGCAAATTTGCTCTGAGAAGGTTCCATGAAGCCACACCAGTTTGGACCATTGTGAGTACCAACTGATCAGTACGTGAGCCTGCAGACTGGCTTCAAATTTTGTTTTCATCATCTCCGATGCTTGGTTGGTGCACTGCTTCTTAGATAAAATTGAGAAGGGAAAAGGAAATATCCACCCCTCCCTTGGTTCATTATCATGTCCGTTTACTTACAAAAGATTTGTTCTAGTTCATTCAAGTATTAGGGAGTTCATTGATGTTCATTCGACAAATATATCTTCATGAGCACCCCAGAAAACCCTCCTTTATGCTATGCCATACAAAGATGATATTTGTAATGTAACATTTTTTAAATGTTCTGTGTATGTTTGTCTTAATGGACTAGCAAGTTTATCTTTGGTTTAAACAGTGAGGGTATTGGGTAATCATATACTCCAGTTACATTTACTTCTGCGTTGACTAAAGTTTCTTGCTAACAAAATCGTGCACTTTGTTTCCCATAACTGTATGTTTTATTCAGCAGTATAATTCATACCTACCGAACCTTACTTTATCAAGGGTTCCACCAGTTCATGTCTTGATAAATTATGACAATCAGCTGTGGCTTGCAAGTACTGGTAATCTCCTTCCTTGACTGCACACAATTGCCGAGAAAGCAGCTAAGAGCTGCCTCTTCTGAACAATCTAGACTGAAATTTATGAAGCTTGCTTGCACATTGTAACGTGAGGTCTAAGGGGATGGAGATGGGTTTTCAGAAACAGTTCGGGGAGGGCCTTTGAAGTGACAAATCTCACCTTTAACTATATGGATCTTAACACTTGATTAAATAGTGCTCTTTTTGTTGTTACCACTTACCATTTATCTTGTGTTCGTCCCAGTTCTCTTGTTAATTGACCTCTAATGTGTATGTTTTCAACTTTGATGTGCAAATATCCTTGCCAGGGGAAAAGGAAAAGGGGGATGGGGATAACAAGACTTGTTGATCAGTATTTCTACAAGAATTTAGCAACCCTTTGATGTCCCATTCAGTACACAATTTATAGCTGCCACATCTTAAGAAGATACATTAGTTAGCTGAGAAGGAACAGAGGAAACTTGTTTAATGATGCATGAGGAGATGTCACTCAATTGGAAGAGATTGTAATTCTCCTTTGCTAGTAGTGTCAACTCTCCTTTCTTCTCAGTGAACTCTTCATCACATGTTGATGTCGCATCCATAACTGTCCTCATTAGTACAGTAGCTATATCAAAATGCTCAGCCAAGAACGCGACAAAAGCATCAACCAGCATGGTAATAGCATCTGCATAAAGTTCCAAGCAATCTCTTAAGCAGTTCATAGCAAAAGGATCAAACTCTTTGCTACTGAGCATCTTCTCAATGGTTGAAATCGTGTTGGTTGCATTTTCTAGAGCCAGCTCCATTGCTACAATTCCTACTCCTTGTAAGTTGGTAACATGAGTTGTAGGAATTGCTTGGAGTGAAGTAACACAGAAGTTGTAGTTTATGTCTGCTGACTTATCTGAGCATTCTTTGCAGGTTGAGTTGATCCAGTCTAACAATGGTGGGGAAATCAGGTAACAATGTGTTGTTGATATTGTTAATAGTAAGAATAAGCAGCAAAGTGAGAGGGAAGAGAAAGAGCTATGCCACATTATTCTGGGCTTAATGTTTTGATGATTTTCTTGTGTGTATTGTGAAGTGATATTTATAAACATTGAACAGAATTACAGAATGGAGAGTTGACACCATGAGGAAATTTCCCAGAAACTCATCAAATGAATTGAGCAAATGTGTCAAAGGTTTAGGAAATTTCACTTCTTTCCCCCCTTTCTAGTACAGTTAAAGAGTGGGATAAAGATGATGGAGAGGAGAGAAGTGGAGGAAAAGTCACCCCCTTCCCCCCCAAAAAAAAAAGGTCAAGAACATTAGCAAGTTAAGCTATAAATTGATGTTTTTAAGATTGTCTAGAACTTGAATAGCTCTTTAGGATTCACATACTTGGTGGAAAGTCTTTTCTACCAAAGATATTTTCATATACATAGCTGAAAACTGAGACATCTAGTTAAACGAGGAGTAACATCACATCCTTTGATAGAAGCTAATTTCTTTTGGACAAAAATCACATATACCCCAAATTGGATGAAAACCCCTAAATCACTGCCATACTATCATCAATCACCATCATTAATCACCTATGTTATCATCCTCAATCACCATCAATAACCATCTATGGTATCACAATCATCGCTGACAACCACCATTACTTCACTTTCATCATTATAATTATATTAAGAGAAAATGGTCTAATACCCCCTCAATCTATACTCGAAATTTCAACTACACACTCCAACTTTACGGGTGTTCTATCACCCCTGAACATTTTAAAAGTGAAATATATACCCCTTAAAAAGTCATAACCAAATTTATGTTAAGTAGTGATATACACTCGCCTGTCACATAATATTATATTATATTTTTAATAAAAAAATTATTATTCTTTGTCTTTATTTTACATTTTCCTTTCATATCTTCCTTTCTCTTTTTCTCTTTTGTTTTTAATCCTCTTTTGATTTTTCTTTGCATAACTTTTTGTCCATTGATATTAAACCCAAAAACACATTACCTTCTTCTTTCTATTCTTTCTATATTTTTTTTTCATTTTTTTCCCCATAATTTTAGTGAAGTTTCATTCAATTGGTAATGATAACATTGTTGAATAGAATTTGATGCTGCCAATCGGAGAATTAGAAGACGACATTTTTTATAAGTTCGTGTGGTCAGTTGATTTTCGGAAAGTGGGTGGCATATTGGAGTTAGAGATGTTAGCAAAATTCAAAGTGAATTCAATAACAAAAGGTAATATGATACTCAAATGGTTTTTAGATCTAGAAAAAGATGGAGGAAATGGCGACATGGCAGCGGCAAAATTGGTGGTGTGAGAATGATAATTTCAAGTTTATGATTAAAAATAATTTCTTCGAAAAAAAGAGAGAGGAAAGAGATAGCATTAGTGATAGCTGAAAAGTGAAGTAAGTTCATGGCATTTTTCGGTAACTTAAATCCGGCGAAGTGTTGGAGAGAAAAAGAAAGAAGACAAAGAAAATAAAAAAGAAAGATAGATAGAAGTAAAAGATGACATAATTTCAAAAAAAAATAAAAAATCTTAATATGAAAAAGGGAAATTACTTGCAAAGTTAAAGTTTTAATAAAAAAATCGTCTCTCACTCTCTTTGAAAGAGTGGATACACTTTCTTTGCCACCTCAGCATATAGGGTGAGATTAATTCCATTTTAAAATAGCTCAAGGGGGTAATAGGATCCTCGTAAAGTATATGTGTGTACTAGGCAAAATGGTGTGATGCACCCTTATACTTGTATAAATTTGTATTCTATACCCTTCTACTTGACTATTTGTCAATTGCACCATTAAACTCAATGAAATTCAATATTTTAAGCCCTTCTGATCATTGACCAGGCTTATGTGGCAACTTAATTATTGAGTTGACATAAATACGTGATATCACGCGTTTAAAGGAGTGTGAACATCAAAATTTAGACTAAAAATATTTATTTTTTTTTTAAAAAAGGTGATTTTTTCTACTTCTTTCTTCTTTTCCTTCCCCATCAACCCTTATTTTTCTCTCTTTTCCAGTTTTCCCCCTTCCTAGCCTTCTCCAGTTTCTTTGTTCTCTTCTTTTTTTTCTTTCTTAAAAACTTGAAGGGCCTTGTCACAGCAATAGACAATGACGGCTTGAAGAAGAAAAAATATTTAAGGAGAATCGAGATGGTGTTAATGGTGGTTGTGGGTTGAGGAAGGAGAAGGGAGGGTGAGAGAAATAACTATTTTATTTTATTTTTTAAAATATAAAACTTATAATTTTGTCTTTTGTGGAGTAACATTTTTTGTTAATAATTTAAAATTAGTTATGAAATAATTATGACATGACATTAATATATGTGATGTGGATATGACGTGTCATTTAGGTAAGAAAGAGTGAGCTACACACATGATTGGATGGATTTAAAAGTCTCATTTTAATTAAGTTTAGGGATTCAGCTGACAAAAGGTCAAGTAGAAGGGTCTAGAATATAAACTCATACAAATATAAGAGTCCATAAGATTATTTCGCCCAATTACTATAACATCAACTACCTCCATCATCATAATCATCACCATCATTATTAGCGACTAACATCATTAGTTCACCTTCATAGAATCACAATCCGTTATATCAATTCCACCATCGAACATAAATATATAATTAAATAATAATCTTAATCATTTAATATTCATTTTTTTTAAAAAAACTTCTTAAATCATAATCATAATCATAAAGACATGCGAAACCTTATCAGTGTGAGGTGACACGTTTCATTTACATATTTGGTACGTGTCTTTTGTAAACTTGATAGCATTGTGTCAGCATTCACTCTGTTTATTTCTTCAGTACTCACCTCTCTGTCTCTCTGCTCATATCAAACTTAATTTACACACACCAAAAAAAGAAGAAGAAAGTAGAAAATAGAGTATTGTACACAGAGGAAAAATGTCATCAGCTCAAGTAGATCCACATGACAAAATGAGGGGTAGAGATGTTAACAAAGTAGCCAAAGGCGAACAATCACCTCGCCCTGTTCATGAATTTGGCACTGTTTCTAAGCCGCCTCCTCCTTCCTCGACTGATCATCTGGTCTCCACTCCATCCTCCTCTTCTCACTCTCTGAAAACTCTGTATATTTCAAAAAATTTAAGTTGAGATTTTGAAATCAAAACTTGAATTCAAGCTTCTAATTTCTATCTACTACTAATCAGTAGTTGGATTGGATTTTTATATATGTTCTATTGATCTGTGTTTATTGATTGATGAATTTGTGGATGTGAGATTGCAGTTTGAAACGGAAGAGAAAGCTAAAGCTAATGCAATTGCTGATGAAATCCGTCGTTGTTATGCTTGTTTCCGCAGCTACCTTAAGTTTGTTTCCTTTTTTCCTACAATGTTAATTATACTTATATCCATTACGGATAAAAAAGGGAGTAGAGTTATTATCTTGCTTTAATTAATACTTTTGATTTATATTTGACTTGTAACGAATGATTAGATGCGTTGAAGAGAAGGGTAACAAGGACTCGGAGTGTGAGAACCTTGGGAAGGCTTTCAAGTCATCCTGTCCTTCAGAATGGGTATGCATATATTCGAACTTTGATCGAAATTGCGATAACAATACCGAACTTTAGAAATGACATTTTATCTCCTACGTTATTTAATAGTATATTTTAAAGATGTGTATTTGTCCACGTGGACATCGTAAATATTGCATCATTATAAATAGTAATAACGTGTTCACGTGGGAACATATATACCTTTAAATATATTATTAAATAGTGCAGGTAAAAGGTCCTTCATAAAGTTTGGTATCCTAACAATAATTTCGGTCAGACCCTTTGCGAAAAATGATATTTGAAAATTGGTATTATTTGGGGTTGACAACTTTTTCGTGTTTTTTCAAATGTTTGAATTTTGGAATGTTTTGGATGGGAAAAAAGTAAAAACTATTCATTTGATACCTGAGATTTTCTATGATGATATGCATAAAGGCCTACTTTAGTTTCACAATCTCAATTATGGTGTGATTTAAACAACCAGATATAACATCACGACCTTTGACACCTAACACCCAAAGAAGGTACAATCCAACATAGACAAGTTTTCTACATATATACGTTTAAGAGTTGATTTGAATTAAGTTATATAATAACTAAAAATTTACCCAATTCAAATGGTCATTTGTAAGTAATTTCTAGTATATATTACTAGTATTTTATAACTATTTGTACACATGGGAATGATATTGTATGATTTGTGTGCTTGTGCAGATTGAAAAGTGGCATGAAGAGAACGTGGTTCGTAGATAGGGGCTTCTGCCTTTGCCAATAGAGAAAGCTTTTAATAATAACACTTGCATTTTTTCAAAATTATGAAATGGCACCAGAACCATTTTGTCAATTCTATATGTTACACTTGGTATAAACTTTTTTTTATATAGTCATCGATCTACAACTTAGATGTGGTTACCATTTCTTAATGTTTGTTAGCTACCATTAGAAATGGAATTGAAGATGGCTTGAACATGACCATAATAAGTTCATTATCTTTCCCCAATGCAAACGCCTCAATTCCCGCACCTTGCCCATTTCATCACCTGT
>JAJOOS010008425.1:0-20508 GCA_029582725.1 Solanum chiquidenum
CAGATTTCAATGAGCAACAATCTGTTCCCCGGAGATCTTACCAGAATCAGAATTACAGGGGTAACCGTGGTGGGAGTGTGGGTGACCGTCGTGGATATTCCAATGGTCGTGGAGGACGTGGCAGAGGAGGGTCCTACCAGAATGGTCGCAACCAATACTACGACCAATCTGGTAATTATCAACAGAGGAACTATAATAACTATAGGGGAAGAGGTGGCAGGGGTACAGGTGGTGGCGGAGGTTATAATCATTACGCTTCAAGTGATCAAGCTGGCAGTTACTCTGCTTCTGATTTAAGCTGATTATAGATCCGTTGCTAGCTTCGTCAAGCTGTTTCCCTATCACATTGGATGACGCACACAAGTGTTTTCTACTTGCTCGTGCATCATCCTGGAGACTAATTTTAAGTTGAAAGAATTGGGAAAGATGTTATTGTCAATTTGAGAAAGAATAGAACCGTAGTAGCCTTTTCAGATATCGTTACCTGCAGATCGTATTCACTTTTTTTTTATTTTTTGGCTCTGAACGTTCTTAACATTTGCTAGTTTTATATTGCGTCTGCAGATATGAAATGTGAAAGGTTCGATTTGTATCAATGCTACTTCAGACAGGAGGTGATATCTATTTAACCCTTATTTTTGCTTTACCAATTCTTCAACTTTCAGCTTGTAGATAGCTTTTCATGAGCAGCCAGTGACACTAATCAGTTTCTCAACGATATTAATAAGAGCAACTTTCACATATAGCAAACAAAAAAATTATATTTGTATGCTATAGCAAAGTTTGCATAATCGCACTCCATAGCAAACATATATATGTATAATTTGCTATACATATACAATTGAAAGCTATGTTTATTTCGCTATACATATATACAAAAAGAAGCTATTGTATAATTCGTTGGCTCCTCTTCAGATTTGTATAATTTCGCTGGCAGACCATTTGTATAAATTGTTGTTAGCCTCTCGTTTGTATAAATCGTAGACAAAAATATTTGTATATCAAAAATCACGCTCTCTTTTGCTTTATACAAACATAAATTATACATTATACAAACATAAATTATTTGTATAATCTGTGTTTGTATAAAATGAGAAAGAGAGAAAGGCAAAAGAGAACTGCGCAAGGAAATATTTGTATTGTATAATTATAAGTGTATAAGACGAATATATATGTATTTGCATGTGTATATACAATTTTCTCTCACTTTATACAAACAAAAACGCAATTTATACAATTTTGTTGTATAAAGCGAGAGAGGGGAGCACAGAGGGAGCGAGCGAGAAAGGGAGAGTGGCGAGCGAGAATTTGGAGGGAGAGGCGACTGGCAAACGTTTGCTACGGGGCACAATTAAATTAAACAGTAGCTACTCCATTTATTTTAGATTATAAGTTTGTCATTCTGTACAATTATCCCTATTAATAAGGCTAAAGTTCAATTACAATTCCAGAAAGTAAATGTAACGACTCAAAAGGTAAAAGCCCAAATGAAAATGCAGAAATATTGAAAGTAAGAACTAGGATTGATTGAAGAAGGAGATGAAGCATGATCTTAAATTCATAATACGTATAAAATATTCTTTCTAATTGAGGGTCCTTTTTATCATCTTTTGTTTATTTAGCATCAATTTACATGCTTTGGTGGTTTCAAATATACTTATAAGTTACAAGTGTTATTTTAACTATTGGTCACGTAGTTATCTATTTTTCTATTAGGACTCACATACAACATGTGTATAATTGTATATATACTTAAAGGTATACAAATGTACATACCTACCTACTTGAAATTTTGTAAATATTTTTCTTAAATAGGTATGAAGTACTATATATTTATTTAAATGGACAGTTTTGGGTAATTGTTTTTGGTCTAAAGGGCATTCCAGGTAATTTCCTTTTTTTTTTGTGTTGCCTTTAGGACCTACTTATTTCTTAGTAACCAAGGCATGTTTTAGTCAAAAAGATGTTCACATCTTCATGAGAGCAGAGTGAAGACCATTTGGATAAGAAAAAAATTCTGGTAGGAAGTGTTTCTCCTTTAATGGGTCTTATTCTACAAATACGGATTAGCTGAAACCCTAGAGTAAGTATCGGTCATCGAGTAGAAAACCCCAAGAAACTATGTGGGATAAGATACTTCTCAAGGTTTTTGTAGGACAAAAAGTTTGACATTTATGCAATTCATTCTAAGGCAATCAAAAGGAAGTGCTAGACTTAAATATTTCAATGATAAAATAATTTACAATCAAACTCTAGCTGCAAAAATCAATCAATTCAACAAATCAAACAATCCCCCCCCCCTCCCTCCATCTGGGAAAATTAAAAGAATGATATACATGGCAAACTAACAATACTCTCATCACAAACCAAATATATATACATGCTTTATAAGTATGAGGACTGAATAGGTTGTCCCATATGCTTTATGGTAGCTGCAACCTCACTCCGAGATGGCCTTGTGATCAACTTCTATTCTGCTCATTGGAGGGCTCATCGTAATATCAACCCACTCAATATCGAAATACTAGACATATGTAGACATCCTTTGATGTATAGTGCAATCAAACTTGCTCTACGTTGACATCCTTGCATTTGCAAAATCTCCTGCTGCTGATACACGAAAATTACAAGTTTAGATATGCTAAAACTATAATGGTAACATAATCAGCAAACTTTATGCTAAAACTATCTTAGATTATAAAGAGCACAGAAGGAAGAAGACTCGTCATCGTTAAGTTACAGAGCAAAACGTGTATCATGAAACTCGATCTTGATGCTACCATATACACTTGCGCTATCTCCCGACATGACATACTTAAACAGTTGGACATCATTTACCTACTGTTCCTTTCCGCGGGGTAATCCAAAAACTAGCATACTGTAGAGTAATACAAGCATCTCCCAACTCCAAAGAGATCAAGAAGCTCAAATAGCTAGCTAAATGGTAATAGCATCTGTCAAGACACAGATACGAAGATAACTACTCTTCGTTCAAGAATCTCAGTCTCTCTAAACCTTAGCATTTTCCGACATGATGGACACCAGACAGGGATCTTAAATTTGCTAAAGATATTTGGTAACTCTTACAAAACAGAACCAATTCAAGACGAGTAAAAGTCTCACCTTTACATGAGGCCGGATGGCACAACAACGACATCCATATTTGCGTTGTTGGGAGGAAGCTGCAAACGAAGAGGGTAAAGTTTACCATTCAAAGAACTCTTTGTACACACAGTAATGTCCTCGAGTCCGGTTTCTTCTTCCAATGTCTTTGTCAGCTCCTCAACACTATTTCCCTTAAAAGGAATGCAAACACCTTCTACTCCATCATTGATTTCTCCATATTCATTAGCAATGTGGTAATAAATCAGTCTCCCATCTCCAAACTTCATTAACGAACTAGCCATAAACTCACCCGACTGCCAAAAATAAACGGAGGTTTCAATACCATTACAAAATAGAGACATCCAAACTCCCCTAAAAGATAAAATTACTAAACATTGGATGGAAATAATGTTCAAATGAAACAAACAACACCAACAATTGGAACCTCCGTGCTATGTCATGTTTAACAACACAAGATTCGAAAGTCTTTCATTTCTATCTTAATCTCTGTGCAGATTCAAACTACGTCACATAAGTTTGACTAAATCAATTCATTTTCTGAAAAGTTGATATTCAGATTTACAAGAAAATTCCTGGAAGCTGTAAGTTTACTCTTATCAATATGTTGACCAAAACATCATAAATTTGGACCTCCGTGCTACATCACGTTGAAGACCACAAATTTCAAACCAAGGTGACATTATTGACTTTTTTTCATTAGGAAAAATAGTTTAATCCCCTTGGTGTGATAAAACAAAAAAAACTAATTTGACCATCCACGAAATTACCTCACACTTTTCGCTTATCAAAACTCAATCTGACCTAGTTTTCAGACCTAAATTGGACTAAATCAATGAGAAATTGTCATTTATTTACCAAGAAAATTCCTCTAGCTGTAAGTTTCCTCTTTTCAATATGTTGACAAAAACACCAACAATTGTAACTCCGTGCTATGTCATGTTGAAGACCACAAAATTTCAAAAGTCTTTCATTTCTATCTTAATCTCCTGCAGACTCAAACTACGTCACATAAATTGGTAAAAAGGACAGCCCGGTGCTCCAAGCTCCCACTATACGCGGGGTCCAAGGAAAGGCTGGATCACAAGGATCTATTGTATGCAGTCTTATCCTACATTTCTGCAAGAGACTATTTTCCCTCCTAGTCATGTAAAAACAACTTTACCAGTTACATCAAAACTCCCCTCTCCGTCACATAAATTGGTACAAAAAGAATAACAAACTATAGTCACCATAACATCAAAGAATTTCAAACTCTAATTTTTTTTTTTTTGAAAACAACAATAACACATACCTCTTGTCTAGAAAAGCTTTGTGCTGATGCAGAGTAAAGAGTAGATGAAGGTGAAGTAGATTCAGAACCCAAATTAGTCTCTTCTTCTTGATCATGATAAACCAAAGGTGGAGGTTCTTTAGGAACAGGTGAATAAACCAAAATTTCAACAACATCAACATCCCACAAAACCCAATCTTGTGTTGAAGTTCTATGTGGGATATTATGTGTTACTGAATTCCTCCATGGTGGAATACTATCATTAGCCCTCAAAAACTGACCTTTTCTTGTCCTAAGCTTCACTTGGTTCCCTTCTCTAATGGGTTCCCATTCAACAGAAGAATCAAGCCTCTGTGGCAGAGTTTGTAGAACTTTTCTACCTGTCATACCTGTGGGACCGAGATCGAAATAACAGGTGTCATGCGAAAGCTAACAATTGTAAAAAACTTGAATGATCATAAGTTGGAGAGAATAAACCTTTCCTTGTAAACAAAGCTCTTTTTAATTACTCATAAAAAATCAAAAACAACTCTCATTGTATTCATCGTCAAACACAACTACCACCAATTTTTAAATATCTAAAATTATAAAAAATATTTTTAAATTTCACAATGAAATATGATCAAACGCTTACTAAATTACTCACAGAATTCAAAAACAACTCCAATCTATATTGGTGACCAAATCCAACTCCAATTTTCAAATATCATTTTTCATTTTAACAACAAAAACTATTTTTTTAAAAAAATTTCACTAAACATGACCAAAAGTACACTAAATCACTCACAAAAATTCCAAAAAATCGTGATTTATATTCATGGTCCAATACAACTCTACTTTCCAAATATCATAAAACCTTTTTTCTAGGAAATACTCACAATTTTCATTGTCAAACGTCCTCGTGACTAAAAAAATCCCTTTTTGTGAAAAAATAATAATTTAAATTGTACTCCCTCCGTCACAAATTGTGAGAATTTTTTTGGATTTCAAGATTTAAACAAATTTTCGATCAAAACTTAAACAGTTTGACTCTCAAAAAACAAAAAAATACCATATAAATTAAAACAGAGCGAATATTAAACTAAGAAAAAATCAAGGCAAAACCATAAAAATACCTAATAAAAATCTTTGATTTGAAGCAGTAAGATACTTGTTATAACAACTTTTAAGTCTAATGGTATTGAATTTTTCAGTATTATTGATGAATTCAACAGTCCAAGTTGCATTTTTTGAAGCTCCATCACGATCTTGAATCACTGTTTCTTCATCTTCCTCTGCTGTTAAGTATTTTTCATGGTAACTTCTTAGCCTTACTGCTTTTGCCTTGTAAAAAAGATCCATTTCTTCTGCTTTCTTTCTCAAAGGACTCTGTAAAAATTGTATGTAATCAAGAAAATTTGAAATAATATTTTTGGAGGATTTTTTATAAGAGAGTTGGAGAAAAAAAATGACAATTGGTGTAGTAGATGTTTATTGTTTGTTGTAGAGTAGGTATTTATAGAGCAAGTGGAAAAGGATTGGAGAAAATGACAAAAATGGTCCTTTATGTATCAAGGTAGAACAATTTTAATTTTTTTAATCTATTAAAGATTAATAATCTCTACGTTTCATTTTATGTGATGTTTTTTTTTATACTCTATTTCAAAAGAATGTTATGTTACTGTGATTAGTAATAATTTAACTTTAAATTATTTATATGCATCACACAAATATCTAAAAATTATTTTAGATCACATATTTTAAAAGTTTCTTTTTTTCTAAATATTGTACCAAATCAAATGATGTCACGTAAGAAAGATGGATAAAGTAAGTATATTTTAGTCTTCATCAAATACTCCATTTAATAATGTATGTTTGTTAATTGTTAGATTTTCCGAATTTAGTGAAAAAAGAATGATTTTATCAGAAAAGTTCCATTAAATTCTAAAATATTCAAACACAAAACTATACTAGACAGTAAAAAGGGATTTTTTTTTATCGTTTTAATTTATTTGTAATACTTTCTTTAGTCCGTTGTAGAAAAAATGTAGCTTTTCTTTATTGACAATAATTTAATTTCAATGTTTCACCTGACAAATTTAAGACTATAAGATTTATCAAATTTAACCTATAAAGTTTATAAATATTTAACACAAAGCAATAAACTCAAAGGACTAAAAGTTTTTAATGCATAATTAAAAGGATTATTTTGGTTCTAACTCAAACTTAAAAGGGCTATTTTCGTCATTTTTATTGATTGGTGTTTGAATAATTCAAGGGAATTGAAAAAATTGACAATTTGGCAGACGGCGCCAGCCATTAGATTGCAACTTAAGCATGTGCCACACGGATTCATATAATACACTGTTTAAGGTAGTCAGAGCAATAATAATTAAATAAACAGTTGATTGGTTAGAAATAAATTATCATGGGACTAATTATTTTGAGATAAAATTATCATGAGGTAAATATTTTATCATATATATGAAATAAATTGTTTTATCACTAAAATATAAATATTGAGATAAACAATCTCAAAATAAATTAAGATCTCAAATATATTGGATGAAATAATTTTATATTTTATCTCGAAATTATTGTATCTTACTTTTTTTTTATAGCTGTCATTTTGTTATGACTGGTAAAAATGGACCCCATTTATAAGCTACTGAAAATAATTGGACGTTCATTAAATTTAATTATTTTATACTACATAGGATGATAGGAATCCAATAAAAACTTTTATTTTTTTAATGTTTAGCTAGTATATTAATTATAAATTAATTATATATCGGGGGGTGCCCACAAATTATTAGGGTTTGATAGCTGGCTAAGAATTTTAAGATACTTGGCCATATAACAAATTAAAAAAGATTTCTTATTTTTTTAATATTATTTAAATTATTAGATAATTATATAAAATAATAATAAAATAAAACCTTTACAAATATTTTTTTTAAGAATAATTTTAAATTAATATATATGAAATAAATAATTAAGATAATTATTTTTAAAAATCTTGAAATAACCAATAGAGTAATTAACAGTGTGAAGGATAGGATTTTAGCAGCCAGCTGACTAAGAGTCAAAGGTTTAACTCATGCAAATGGTCAATCCTGTACTCTATAAATATATACATATTTTGGTCTACCACATAGACCTATTATTTACACGTAAAAAACAATTTTATATTAATTAAAAAACAAGCCTCATGTAATTTCTTGTTGATTTCCTATTTTTTATTTTAGAAATACATATACATTTTGTCTTTTTATATTTTATGAAGAAATTAGAAACCTACTTATTGACTTAATGGTTTAACTCTCATTATATACGTAGAAGAAGGTCTTGAGTTTAACCCTTTATGCATAAATAATAATGACATATAATATTTTAAAGTTATCTTCGTAATTTATTTTATCTTAATTAATTCTATTTGTATCATATGAATAGAATAGGAAAATTATCATAGTTTAATATTTTATATTAGGCTTCTATTGAAAAGAAATTTGACTTTGGTATCCATAAAAGTAGAGGAACTAAAAGATCGATTAGGCTTCTATTGAAAAAATTGACTTTGGTATCCATAAAATGGGAATTTTTTTATAGTTTAATAAAGGAGTATTAATTTATCACATTAATTCGTAAGATGACAATAAATATTAATTAATTAATTATAATAGGTTAAGAAACTTATGTTGACAACATAAAAGATTTTGGCACTAGTAATTTACATATAATTTAAATATAATCCCTAATTTATTATAAAATCCAACCTTAAGAATTATCATCGTTCACTTCAATTTACTCCTAGCTTGTTGCTAGTTATTGATATCATGTTAGACACTATAATGTCATATAAGGAGTGTGGAGGAATTAATGAATAAGAGTTTTGTTACTTTTAATTAAAAGTTTTGAGTTTTAGTATTAGGAATGAAAATTTGTTAATTTGTTATTGGCCTTACATCGTTAGCGTAAATTTAAATTAATTCAGCTAACAAATTTTAAATATATTCCTCTTTAATCATGTTGTATACGTGTGTAAATCATATATAGTTTACCTTTTTAAGTACTACCAATCTAATAAAAAGAAGAGTACAATTTTCATCAATAACTTGCGTATTGTTTAAAACTTTTTCCTATCAAGTAATCGAAATGACATGTGATTATGATTACAAAAACCGAAAAATTGAAAAATCGTTAGTTATTTTTAAATCAAAGTAGCGATCTTGACGTAATTCTAACTATATTTTTATAGTATTTTCATGTTTTCTTATATTACGTCCACGTTATCATTAATTATTCATTATGGTGCCTTGTCACGTTAGAAAAAAAAAAGTCTTTTCTTCTAATTATAATTACTTGCTCCCTAAGTAGGAAATAAAAAAGACATTAATACGTCTTTCCTACTATGGTCATAATTTATGATAAGATCGTGGCAATTACCTTTTTATATTTTTTGTAATTATATATATATATTTTAAATATTTTGCATCATTAACAATATTGATTTTTTGTGTATTTTTTATATTCATAAATAAATTGAGACAGAAGAAATAATAAGTTGACATAATTAAGAAATATACCGTAGTTATTTTAGGTGAGGATGAAAAACTTGAACGTATCAACATGGCCGGAGATCTCATTTCCAAGCCGGAAACTTCATCGGAAATCGACAAAACGCTCGAGACCATCGATGAATAACCTATCATCGATATTTCGTTTTCAGATACATCGACGGTCTCTACGTTCCACAAAATCCAATTATGTGTTGAACCGGTGTGAGGACTATCATGTGTAACCGAATTCGTCCACGGTGGCATACCTCCATTCGCACGTAAAAAAGTCCCACCAAAAGCCTTTAACTTTACTTGAAATCCGTCCCTTATTGGTTCCCATTTGATTCTCAAGTCATTATTTGTATAGTTTTCAAGCAAATTTTGAACGACTTTACTACCTGTCATGCCAAGTAGAAACGGTTCATCAGAAGCCATGAGGTATTTGCCACTATGACAACTCTTGAGTCGAATAAGGTGGCTGCTTCCCCTAACAAGCTCAACCAGCCACCATGATTTTCGACTCAACGAGCCGTTGCGCCGGCTTTGACGGGTGGTTTCTTGATCATCATCGGCTACTAAGTACTTATCTATATGGCTCTTGAATGTTACAACCTTGGCTTTGTGGAATATGTCCATATTAGTGATTAATTAATAATCAAATGGATAAACCAAGTGATTAATATTGTAGCTAATTATAAGGGGAAATATTATATTTGTTTGGTAGTTTCTTGTATTGTTGCTAAAGTGATTATTAGATCGATGCATAGAAGAAGATGATATATGTTGTTGAAATGTGTTTAAAATTACAACTTGTGGGGGCATAATGTTATATTATATATATTTGTGGATATTATAGTATAGAATACTAAAAAATTGGTTTGGTGTTTGTTACTCCATCCGTTGAACGGTTTATGGGGTACTATTTCTTTATTAGATACTTCAAAAGAGAAATATGCAATTTTATATTCAGAAATAATTACTTATAATAATCAACAAATAAAATTTCGCTTGTGTTTCTATTTTCTAGATACGTTCGAACAATTTTATTGTTTGAAAAATATTATAACATATTTAAAATTATAAATTTAATTTTTTTTTAAATTTAATTTTATATCGAGTCAAACTATATCATATAAAGTGAAACATATCGAGTATTTGATATGTAAATCATAGGTCATTAATTGTGTGGGCTCCAAAAGGATAGGAAATTGTGTTGTTATGAAATATAGAGTAAGAAGCAACCGAACTAGACTTATTCGAGCTACTAATTTTTTTTATTAGTCACTGAAATTAGGAAGAATATAGAAGAAGAATTATTAAATTGGTTAATGAAGAAATTTTAAGGAAGCTATAGTTGTGAGTCTGAAACATATTTGAGCTATAAAGACATAAAATTGACATAAATAAGTCATAGTTTTAGAATTTAACTCAACTCTTTTCACTATTAGAAATATAAAAAAATCATTGTAATTCGTGAAAAAATTGTGTTGTAAAATAAGATTTTTTTTCAAATATAAAATTTCCACTCATTTTCTAGTAAATCAGCTCACTGAGAAAATGGATGGTGGAATCAGTATTTCACTGAAATAGTGGAACACTTGCCAATTTTTTTGTATGAATACGTTACTATTTTTTTCATCGATTTCAGCCAAATATCTATGAAAATCGCCATTATAAATTTTTAATGGTATATTTTATTATGATCTGTCTTAATTTATGTGACATTCGCACCCTTAAATATCCTTCCTAATATATCTGAAGGAGTGTGTCATATATATATATATATATATTTAATTAGAAGGACCCCTAATTAGAAATAATTTAATTTTAAAAAAAGTTCTTTCTACCCCAATAAAGTGATTTACAACTATAAATACCTAAGTTTTATTTGAGATCATAAATTTTAAAAATTATGTCTTTTTCAAAATAAATAATATGACATAAATTGAAATAGACGAAATAATACAAAAATTGATGTTGTGATTGCACTTAACGCGTTCAATTTTGCCTTAAAATTGTCCCCATCATTATTAATATATAATACTAGCTTTTATTACAAGATATTTACTACGTATTTTCTGTGTTTGTGCAGTGTATTTGTAGTCGAATATTTGGACTAGTAATACGAGTTGCTTACAAATAGTCCTTTTAATTGTTTTTTTTAAAATCATTGTTGAATTTTATCATTTTGTTTGACTTTTTTTTATTTTGTCAAACCTCAAGATAGTCCTTCAATTTCCTTAGTAATTTGATATTCACTTGTTTTAAAATAAGTGATATTAGGAAATTAAAAAGGTATTGAATTTTTTCTTTCACTTTTACCCTTATTTAAATAAATAAAATTTTACATAATTTTAAAATATTAAAAAAAATTACTTTCTTTTTAAAAATATTTGATTAAGGGTAAATTAATAAAAACATTTTCGATTTTCTAGAAATGAATAATTTTCTTTAATAATGTGTCCAAGCTAAAACATCACCTCTTACTTTAATAATTTGACAAATTCTTTTTACTTTGACAATAGCAGCTGCTAGTAATTTTAAAGGGAACTTCACTCTTATTAATCTTTTACTTTTCCACATGTATTTTCCAGAAGGAATTGAAATTTAGATTACTAGGTACAGGGGCGGAGCTACCTGGTTGTTGGTGTTCAATTGAACATCTTTCGTCTGAAAAAAATATTGTATGTACAATTAAAATGATACACAAAGTGATTAAATAACATATTTTGGATACTCTTAACACAATAAGTTGTTATAGCCCAACGTCGGTTTCAGATGCCTTGAATTAGTCAGTGCTTGTATATTCGAATCTTACTAGCAGTAATTTTCCCCTTTTAAAAAAGAGATTTTGTTGTGCATTTTCTGAACACCCTTCGTGAAATTCTTGGCTCGTACAATTATTTTTATTAGGCGGTATATTTTATTAAAAAATCCCTCTTTTATTTGCTGCAACATATACATTTACCCTCCGTTTAAGTTCATAGCTTTTAGTTAGTGTTGTTTTGGTTTTGGCCTTAACCTAATTGTGTGGTTTATTTTGTAAACCTTCTTTAATTATATTTGATTTCCATTCTTTTGTTTATGAACTAGGTACAACACCAAATTTAAAGCAAAGTTTACCAAATAATAATCGTATTTTGCTAAGATTTTTTATATATTATTTGAAGAGTAGTTGAAGTAAATATAAATAAGATAACGTAAAATTATGAAAATGAGATACACATTTTTTTCTAGTGTTTGTTGTTAAATGAGATACACATTTTGGTATATATATAGAGAGAGGGGAGTCAGAATTAAGAGTTTGGGGTTCAAATTTTTTTTTACGTGAAAAGAGTTTTCACGATCTAGATCTTCCTTACAACTGAACCATCAATCAATTTGTGTTAGGGGTTCACAAGTTAATATACATATATATTTATTTAATTTTCTAGTATAAATACAGGATCTACCAAAAAACTATTAATTTCATACGAACCCATGAACCCCACCTAACTCCGCCTCTCTATATATATTTTGAAAAGCATTTTCCTATTTGGCACAAAAAAAAAAAAGGAAACAAAGAGAGGAAGTTTAACAGTCAATATTAAAGGTAGGTGTGTTAAGTGCGTGCATTATATTTTATCATAAGATGTGTGATCACTACACTAATTAGAGCTTCAAATTAATTAATCCCCATTCTAGAGATTGGGATATTTTATATATATATATATATATATATATATATATATTAATAGTATCAGTGATAGCAACATCCGTGCCTCATCGTTGAATTTTCTGCAACAACTTGAGAAAGAGCATAGTTATGATTTAGTTATTTTTCATAATTTTTTTAAAATATAAATAGCCATTAATTAAAAAAAATAGCTAGAAAACGTATATTTTTTTGTATATTGATAATATATGATATAAATAAAATATATTTTTGATAAAAATTGTATTTCTTACGTTTCAATTTATTTATCTTTTTGACTTGGTACATAGTCTAAAAAGTAAAAAGGAAATAGAACTTTTGAATCTTGTAATCTTAAATTAAAGATACGTAGAACTTAACCAAATAACTTTTAGTTTTGTGATATTAAACATGTCATGTAAAAAGTTAGAATTAAATGTGTCAAAAAAGAAACGAGACATTCTTTTTTATATGAACCAATTAGAAAAGAAAGAAAAACAAATTAAAAAGAGGAAAATCGAAATAGGCTGGAAAACATTAACTTTAATAAAAAGAAATCTGAGATCACATAATTCATTGTGTTTTCTTTAGGAATTTAATCTCCTTACTGTACTCGAGGCGTTGAATTACTCCATTTGAGGAAAAAAATAAATATATATATATATATATATATATATATACAGGATAGATATTGATTCTGATCTAGAGTCAGTAAAATCAATAGGAAGTGAAGACTTCTTTGAAGAACTTTATGAAGAATACTCAACTAGTTCAGAAGAATCTGAATAAATGAGTTCATCTTTAATGTGAATAAAATTCATTCCATTCAAGATGGGTTCTTTTCCCCTGGTATTCTTTGGTCTCAAAGGGTTTTATACCCATTTGATTCTAATAATACCAGGTTTGCTAATGAATCCCTTGATTTATTTGAAATATATATATATATTTGTCGTAGGAGTAGCGGTATTTTAAATGCATGCCTACGACTTTATCAAACTCAAAAACAGTCTCAAATCACACGAAAACACTATTTCACAAAGCCTAATGAATGAGATAGTGTATAACTCTTGTTTTAGTGGCAAAACGTAGCTTAGGATTTAAAAAATTATGTATGCCTATGGGCAACAATTCACATTTACTATTTGTAATTTATGAAAACTCTATAACTCTTGTCTCAGACGCAAAATGTAATTGAGTGGCTTGAAAAAAAAAACTTATGCCTCATGGGCAACACTTTGAAAATACTGCTTTATCAATTAGATGTTAACAAACATAATTTTTTCTGCATATATTAAGCCATAAGCATATTGTTATTAAGCCATAGACATGTTGTTATTAGATCTTATCTACTCAGATTAGTAAGTATTTATTTCTTGGGTTTATCCTTTGGTTTAGATAGACATCTAGCTTAGTATGTTAGTCCACAATTATTAGTTAATTAAGAGTCTTAGAGATAGTATTGATAGTGTTTGATTTGAACAAGTTACCTAATACAAAGAGTATTCTTAAGAAAACTTGTATTTAAATTCAACTTGATATCTAATATGAGATATAATTTTACATCATCACTCAAGAGTATATACTGAAAATTTTAAAGTTAAAAGTGTTCTAAATAAAAAAGTATGACATTGATTTAGATAAATTAAAATGGAAAGTATGATATATTTTTTAGATAAACTAAAATGAAAAGTATGACATAAATAAAATGCGACATAAAGAATATTTCCATAGTATATATAGATCGTCTAAAATAAAAACGATATTTCTAGATATATAATACTTATTTTCAATATTGGATACTTGGATTCAATATAATAGATTCACGATTCTGCATAACCCATTATCGCATCAAGTTAAGTGTGCGCGCATATGGGAAGCTAAGTATATATAGAGTTACACATACATTTCGAAATTCACTCTTTCAATTCAAAAACTATAATGTTAAATTTTGGATCCACCATCGTATATTTTCATAGAAGGAAATCAAGAACACCATACTCTAAAATGACATCCTTAACAACTTTTTCCGCCAAGAACCTCTCCGCCCATTTAGCCAAACTTGGTGTTTGGGCTTCATATACTAAATTCAGGCCCAACATCAACTCCATGCCCCTTATCCACCTTAAAAAGCAGCCCAAAACAATGTCAACATAACCAATATTGTGTCCACCAAAGAAATCTTTCCCTTTGCTACACTTGACAAATGCCTCCTCTAGTTGGTCCAATCCTTCTATGATATTTTGTAACACTACTTTCTTTGCATCCTTTCCCATAGCCTCTCTTATTTCCAACATAAAGGGAACCACTGATATAATTAACAATGATTCTTCTTGTTAGATTGAAGTTATTTAAACATTGTTCTCAAGGTGTTTATTAAACTTATAACTAATTAGTATAGCGTAATCAAAGAAAAATGTTTTTTTACAAGCCATACCAATTATAAGTCAGATTGATATATAACACCAATTCACTTGTTGCTACCTAATTCAATTTTTATAGAGTTTTCAGGATATTTTCTTTCGAAGTTTTCTTTGAGGGAATTATAGTCTGGCAAATGGTTTTATCCAACTTGAACGTCCATCTAAGGGAAAAGCATTTCAAGATAATTTTTTAAGAGCATGCGAGTTGTGCCAAGGTATAAAAATAACCATGCTTTTTGAAAAATCCTGTTATGTTTAGAGTATCAAACCAAATATTATACTTTCTTCATACAATAAGGATTATATAGGTCAAGAGGAATGTATCAAGGACAAACATAGGTCAAGAGGAATATATCAAGGACCAACATAAAGCAACTTTAATACATCAAGGACCATTAGATCTTTTTCTCTTATAAATTATCTTATGAAGAGTAAAATAAAAAAAAGTTGAGTTAAATTATTACTAAATGATAAAAGTTGTCATTCTTCTTTGTGATTGACAAAAAAAAGAAAAGAGTGTCACAGATGTGGAGTGTAACATATATGAACTCATAACATTTAAAAATATAGAAAATTTCATAAATAGCTATAGTTTGCCTAATTTCAATTCATAGCAACAATTTGAGAGAGTAGAGCAAGATCGTGATCAAGATCAAGAGGGAGGAGAGATGCTAGATATAGATTGTATCTCAGATTCAACTTGAGTTTGTATAGTGATACAACATATATGTGTGCATCTCTCCTCTCTCCCAACATCACACATATAGATACACATATTAGCTTAGAAAATGAAACATAAATACATAGAGACAATACATATGCATCAATTATCAACCAAACACATGTACACAGATACACATGTATAAATTCTCAACCAAACACAGATACACAAATATACATATACACTTATTAATTTTAAAACGGAAACATAGATTCATAGATACACAGAAACACATGATACGTATCAATCATCAATCAAACACAGATACACATACGTATCAATCATCAATCAAACACAAATATTCATGTGTATCTGATACACAAATACACAATTAGCTTTGATACATATATGCATCTCAAGAAACTTGGTGAACAATTTTTCTTTGTCGATTTACTTCATCTTTGTCTATCTAATTGTATTTGGGAATTAAATACAATCTTGAAGAGTAAAAAATAGAATTATACAACCTATGAAGAGGGAGAGCAAGGAGGGGTAGAGAGAGGGAAAGAGAGAGAGGGAGAGAGGGGAGGGGGAGCGAGAGATGAGAAGGAAAAAGAGAGTGGGACAAAGAAAGGGAGGGTGATGAGAGAGTTGAGAGAGATTTGCTATAAAACCCTAAGTATAGCTATATTATGTAATATTTTAAAACTATAGCTATATATTATAAATATAGTATGTTTGATTAGATACGTAAATTTCCAACAAGAATATAATGACTTCAAGGCTAAAAAGAACTTAAAGGTTGAACTCATAGAGTTAAAATTTCGAATCTATCTTTGAACAAACAATGCCTCAGAAATTGAGACAGATATATATTAATCAATGCACTCATATACTTCAAATTTAGGTCATTTGCACTTTTATCCCTATTTTGTGTTGTCTTTAATTTTTGCCCCTCAAGGCAAATAATTTTTTCGCGGGACATGTTTATATATTTCACATCATAGTATTCAACAAGTTATACCCCACACCTTTAAAGAATTTATGCCCTGCTAGACATAAGTTCAATTGCTAAGGAAGAAAATTAAAGACCAATTCATTTGAAGGACTAACCGCACGATTAAATGTTTATATTATGAATTTGCAAATATGAAGTAAATATAATAGTACCTTGTTATCAACATAGGTGGCCCAAAATCTGGCGATGGCACAATCATATGGATCAGAAGGAAGAATAGATAGGCCATCTGGCCATGTCTCATCAATGTGTTGGAGAATGACTAGGGACTCACACATGGACTTATCACCATGTATTAGAATTGGGATTTTCTTATGGATTGGGTTGGATTGAAGAAGAAGTTCACTTTTATTATTAAAATTATCCTCTACAATGAATTCATAGTCTAGAGACTTTATGTTGAGGGCTATTTCAACTCTATTTGAGAATGGACTTGTACTTGTACCAAGAACCTTAATGTTAGTAATTGCTTCCATATTGACTAATTCTTGTTAATGACTTATATGATTGATTGTTGTAATGAAACACTAAAGTGTACTTATTATGATTGGATAACTTTGATGACTTTGATTAGAATATATCTTTGTCAACTTGCAAATAGCATTTGGACTAAACGTCTTGTGGTGTCGATAGATACAATGTTGATGATGTTATTAACTTTGACAAAAAGAAAAAGACACGTACAAAGAACAAGGAGCAAAAAGATAATCAATAATAAAAAATTGTATGTTGCTAAAACTCTTCAAAAATGTTGTCGCACTCGTATCAAATTCTTTGAAAATGCATTATTTTTAAAGTAGCCATACACACCTATTAATATTTTCAAAGAATTCGAGCAATACAGACAAAAATCACCATCAAACTGTGCATTCATCACAAAATTTTCCCTCAAAAAATGTTGAAGTGTACCATATTGATTGAGAGAATGGGTTGTTGAGTTCTTGTGTGATATTTGACAATTCTTTGTTCATAAGCTAATTTTGAAATTGAGTTAATCTCACGGTTCATTTTCTTTTTAAAAAAAGACCAAAAAAATCCTTTATTTTCTTTTGTTTTTCTATAAAGGCTAATAAATTTTTCTTCTTCATTTTGTTCTCCGTCTTTTTCATTGATCGTATTTCTTCTTCTTCTTCTTCATCTCTCCAATATGAGAGTAAATATCTTTTGCAAAAATGGGCATCCCACGACGATAAAAATAGAGCAACATTCACATATACCAAACACAAAAATCATAGTTGTATGTTATAGTTATAGTTTGCATAATTGCGCTTCATAGCAAACATAAATATGTATATTTCACTATACATATACAAAGAAAGCAGTTGTATATAATCTGTTTCTGTTTCGGTATACATATACAAAAGATCAATTGTATAATTTGTGTTTGTATAAAGCGAGAAAGAGAGAAAGAGAGAAAGGCAAAAGAGAACTGGGCAGGGGAATATTTGTATTGTATAATTATAAGTGTATAGGACGAATATATATGTATTTGCATGTGTATATATAATTTTCTCTCGCTTTATATAAATAGAAACGCAATTTATACACTTCTGTTTGTATAAGCGAGAGAGGCGAGGGAGAGACTGGCGAGCAAGATCTGAGAGAGTGGCGAGCGAGATCTGGGAGAGGGGAACGAAAATATATGTGTATATACAATTTTCTCTCGCTTTATACAAACACAAACGCATTTTATACATTTGCGTTTGTATAAAAAATGAGAGAGGCGAGGGAGAGAACGAGAGTGGCGAACGAGATTCACCCGGAGAGAGGCGAAATATCAACAGTTTGCTATGGGGTACAATTAAATCAAACTATATTTATAGCATTTAATTTGAATTAATAGTTTGCTATTATATAAAATTTTCCCATAAAAATACCAACAACAAATAATTATCCAAAAAGGCTTTATGCAACAAATTTCACACACAAAAAATAATCAATAAAAGAGAGATTGAGTGAAGAAGAGGTGATAGTCAAAATTAGGGGGTTAATGGAACAATTTGGTGGGTTATTTTAAAAAAATTATACTGTCTCAATTTTTCAGATATTTTATATTGTATAATCAAATTATATTTTTTAAAACCATCACAATCATGTCGAATCCTCTTTGGTAGGGGTGTACAAAATTGAACCGAAAACCGAACTAAACCGCAAACCGAGTCAAACCGAGAAAAAAACCCCGTCTAGTGATTGGTTTGACTTGATTTGGTATTGAAAAAAAAAACCCGACTATATTTGGGTTGGTTTGGTTTTAACTAAATAAAATCAACCCGAGACCAAGCCAACCCGGCATTGTATATATAATTTTAAATTTTTTATTTTATACATAAAGATATTTATTTTGATATAATTTGTAAATATTACTTATACTTTTTCATAGTTTTATCTTTTAATATATTATTTCAAGTTTGAAAAACTTAAAATTCTGAATGGTTCAATAAAGATTATAGTCCACAAATATTGGTAATTATAATAAAGCTTAAATCAAAATCAAATTAGTACTATTGCAAAAAGAAAATCAATTCAACACTAAGAATGACAATAATATTGAATATTTGTTCTTTGGTTTTACATTGGTTTAGACAATTCAAATACATAATCTAATTTTAATTTCCTTTAATACTTAGTCATGTAACTAATACTTATTAAACTTATTTTAGTATGATTTAGTACTTTTAAATTATGATCATTTTCATTATGACTTGTTAATTTGCAATATTTGCTTTACGCGATTTCATTAGTATTATTATTTTTTTGTTGGATATTTTAGTGTCATTACTCATATCATATTTTGTGTTATTTTCTTAAGAAACACCTTAGATGGTTCTATTTTGGTAGGACTAAAGAAATATTTTAAGTACAAGTAAATTTTATGTTTGTATGAACACTTTATCGGGAAAACCCGAAAATCCGAAAAACCCAAAAAAATCTGAAAAAACCTGAGGTTGAAAAACCTGAGTTTTATTGGTTTGGTCTGGTTTGTAGATTTAAAAATCCGACACAAATGGTTTGATTTGGTATTTGAAAAACCCGAACCAACCCAGCAATGTACACCCCTACTCTTTGGTATCGGTATAGTTCAGTTAATTTTTGACTTTTTTTTTTTACTTTTAAAGTATCACCTCAAAATACACCATTATTAAAATATTTCATTCTCAAGTGTGTTCTTGAAGAAGCACTTCAATTCTTCACCAATAAACTAAAGAATGTAAAACCTTGTTACCGTATTGTTTGATCTTAAGTGTTTGAATAGGTTTTGCCATATTGTTTGATGACTTTGATAATAGTATCTTTATTTAAATCTAATTAATTAAAGGACAAAGACCCAAAGTCGTCACCAAAACTCTAGGACCTAGGTTATATTTATATATATTTGAAAAATGTTACCATATATAGATATATTATTAATCTTTTGAAAACATTCTAGTTATTCGGTCTGATTTGAAAAAAAATCAATTTTTTATAAAATAAAAAAACCATCCCAGTTCGGTACGGTTATACACTTAAATAAAAGTCCATGATTTTATTTTAAAATGATACAAATCAAAGCAATACAGTTCAGTTCGATTGGTTCAATTTTCCATATTCTTTTGACACCCCTAGTCAAAATCACCTTTTGAATTGGAAAAGGTCCCAACTATACCCTTTTAATTTTTTACCTAACAATTTATTTAGAATAAACTATCTTATTAGACATACATCACTACCATATATACTAAATTTACATCTATTTTCAAACATCCTTAATTCAAGCTTTCATATTAATCAACTCTCATTCTCTCTCTCTCACACTCACACACAC
>JAJOOS010008427.1:0-15427 GCA_029582725.1 Solanum chiquidenum
AATATATATATATATATATATATATATATATATATTGCACTCACCTTAAGAAAACTTTAATCAAGTGTTTATTTTTAAAGTATACACATCTATATATTTCGAATAAGGTCGAGAACAAATACTTAATGTTAAAGGGTAATTAGATTATTTTTTAAAATACAATTATTTCTTATAACTTGAGCTAAAGTGAATAATTATTTTTAATATACGGGACAAGTAAACGAAAGGGAGAAAGCATTATGTATGATGAAGAACCAAATACTAGCTAGTCACCATGCACGTCCAAATTAAAGTTGTCAAAATCAAAGTTCTTTTTAAGTGAAGTTTAATTAATCTTCCTACTAGCATATGCTTGAGCTTAAATTATGTGTAATAAAATGCAATAGTGCCTTAGCTTCTTCCAATTGGCAATACGGCATTAAATGGAACTAGCTAGCTAAGGGTCCTTTCAACATCAATAGCTATTAAGAAGATGAACCACTTTACCACCTACTTTGTTTCAATTTTTCTACACCTAATTTCTGTGGTAAAGGAGGTGGGCCCTTGTCAAGCAAATTGATAACCACTGACCCGCACTACAATAAAAAAGATATTTAGTGGCAATAATTCTTCTCTTAGTATTATCGCAAAAATATTTAGTATTATCGATATTTATAATTATAAATTATTCTCAAAGTTTGTGATCAAACAATCTAATAACATGGAGAAAGGACCAACATGGGTTTGATTGTAGTGTAATAATTGTGAATTGTGATCCCTCCATGGAGAAAGGACCAACATCAGATTCAAACCTATGAGAATGAAAAAAATTGTTGAGACTTGAGAGTGTCGCCTCTAAAAATGAGCCCTGCGATGCTTGAATTTAAATTTAATCAAGCTCTAATACAAATATTGAATACTGGATGGGATATTTGAAAGAAAAACAAATATGGAGAAGGGAGCTCTATTTCTCCTGTATGGATCTTTTAGAACTTACTATGGAAAAGATTCTCAATTCTACGAGTCAGATATTGAAGCAGTCTGTATAGTATTAACTAGCATTGACTAAAGGCTAAAATTAATAAATGTTGCTTGAAATAATTGAACCATATTGATTGTTCTTTGTTGATTGAATGATGTCCATTGTAGTATATTATAGTGCAAATTGTGCAATAGACGGGGTCAAACAATTATGTGAATACTACAATAACTACATACTAATGTAATCCCTCAAATAAATCGAGTCTGGAAAGGATGGTGTTATCAATATCGTCCCTACCTTATGAATGAAGGTAGAAAAGTGATTTCCAATAGACTCTCGACTCAAAACTATCTGAATGAACTCCAAATTTCATGCTAGAATTTGTGTAGGATCTCGTTGCACTATTTGTAGGGTGTGGACTGGGCTTTTATGGTCCATAATGGCTGAAAAGTCCAATTAGTAGTATTTTCTTGGGTACCTATGAATACTAATATTTTAAAAGGATGACTTGAGAAAGGAAAACTAAAGGAGCTTATATGAATTTTTATATGATCAAGTCATCTAAGAGATAAATACTGATAAATGTACACAATAAGTATTAGTAGCACAAACAAGTTAAACATCAGACACCAACGAGAAGAGGGAGGTACAGTTTCACTTGCTTTGTAATCTCTTTCTCGATCAGAATCCAAAGCTTGTAAGGATGTTTAGCACGGTTAGGGGAAGAGAGACTACTCGTACAGTTCATAGAAGGATATGTACTTAAGAGGAACATACATTCATGAATGAACCAGAACATCTAATGTTCTCTTATTTGCTTCCACCATCCCCCAAACCCGATTATGTTCTATTGATTGTTGTCAAGACCTATTTCTTCAACTACAAAATCTCTCACAGCCAACGATCAACTAAATTTTCAATTAGAATGTGTTGACAAATAAGACAAACTAGAAAAGCCCGTAAAATACACAAGAGTAACAGCTAAGACCACCCTCGTGTGTGTGTGTGTGTGAGAGAGAGAGAGAGAGAACTGATCCAAGCAGCCATGAATTTATAGACGTAAGTTGTGACAGCTTGAAGATTGCCTGATAGGTATTCAAAACACACAATCAAAAATGACAAATGCTAAACTTAGCTGCTTCAAATCCACACCTCATTGACAGTCCTGTTTCTTATGTACAAAATACAAACTACATCCCCCAAAAGAGCGCTTGCCCACCTCTTGAGAGATGGATAGCAAGAAAATTATACAAATCCTCCAGCCAAGCCTGTAATCTGATCAGTCTTATTTACTTGATAAGTAATATAACGGGAAACTAAAAAGCACCTCGAATTTTAAATTTTCAGCAAAGTGCTATTGCATGATCATAAATACATGCCAAACTTTCCTCACAGAAGAATTATTCACAGGCATTATATATCACTCAGGGAGAGGAGTACCCGATGCTGACGAAGACGGTTGCAACGAGCGGATTTTGATATCGTATTTCCTATGAGTGGTTATTTCACTACCAGAGGCTGTATCTGATGCATCGGCTACAAGTGGGTAAGAAGAAGCACTATCATCATAAGCAATTCCAATATCGTTACCACATTTTCTGCACTGAAGTTTTGTTCGCCGCTGGAACAAGCCCCAAGAACGTTTGGAGAAAAAGAACGGTACACACTTGAATTCATCAACCTGGGTAAATCTGCTCTCATCAATGGACAAGAAGGAGATCATCCCTTTCTTAATGGACTTCCCATACTTGGATCCAATGGAAGCAGTATTGCGACTTGATGAGTTAAGGTTTAACTCATACCCACAACTGCCACAGCTGCATAAAAAACAAATCAGATAGATAATTGTGTTGCTAAAGAAGCAGTTAGACATAATAAGTAAAGACAATATCTACGAAGGTAAAAGAAAGAATGGCACAATCCACTGTAGAACCAATACGTTAATCCAAATAACTGGATTAAATGATTTTTTTTCACTTTTCGCTCACATACCTTTTCTCTTTGTTTGGGACGGTTAGCAAAATACACACCTCATAGACTTACAAAACATACAACATTAGAATGACCCATGTCCATTAGAGGTTCATTCTGATTCACACACAGGCATCATTCTCTTTAATAAAACCAAGCAAGCAAGAGGAACGCTATGTAGCCAACCTGCCCATACCAGCACACTAGCCGGGGAGCACTTTGTGACCGGTTAACCCCTCTTTAAGAAGACGGGGTTAGTAAAAAATCAAAAAAGCACCCGCATTTCTCAGAAGTGTAGGCTAAAAACTGTATCTTGTTTTTCTTTAGATTTAGATGCTTAAAGGTTCCTAGTGGCTAGTTCTGCAAAATGTGAAGCTTACCTCAGAATTACTTTACCTTATATAATAGGAGGTAGTTATATGCTACTAATCAGCCTTAATTAGGAATTCCAAACAACAGATACATCTTAAATTCTCAGACATTCTAGTGTAAACCATAAGTAGGTACAAATATGTCTCTGCTAAGTTTCATATAGAACCATAACCAGGGAGATGAGTTTTTGTTTGGCATCGAATCAACCTTTGCTTAAGCCATGACTGATGTCCATTCCCTTTTTCCTTTTTTGCTACTTGGTGCAAATTCAATTTTACTTTTACTTTTTTGGAGTTCAAGAAAATATCATGAAAAGCACAAACTCCAAAAAATGATGGTTTTCGCAGATCTAATTGACAAAAAAGAAGAAGGTAATGACAGTTATTTAACTGAAAATCTAAAAGAACAATAGCAATCAATGATGGCTTTTTCCTCTAAAACCCAAGCTTTAAATGTGCTTTGTGCTTCAACCTCAAACCGACTTTACTGCCTGTTTGCACTGTTTGCTTTTGACTAGGTAAATTTTTTTAGCTCACTGAAAGAAATTATATCGGACATTGTTGCCCTCTCTTCCAAGAAAAATGAAGAAAGAAAAAGAACCCCTAACGTGTTCTATCAATGAAAAAATCTACGGCAGATACTTTTGCCCAAAATACACTGCTGGTTAAGTAATTAGATTTACCAGAAAACACTTCCCAGGAAATGGCTAAAATCCTAAGCAACAACATCAAATCTTCAAAGTCGATATGGAGCTATTTCTTTGCACTATAGGATACTGAGACTAAAATCCAACATGTAGAATCACACCCATGAGCCCTAAAGTTCAAGATCTTCAATGATTCAGCGATAGCCAAACTTTTCATCCAACATTGACAAATGTGAATAACTTCATCATTCCCGATAATAGAGCACTACACTGTGAAAGGCTAATGTCAATTCATCTATTCACTACTTTTCAAAACTACTTTATATTACTGACAACCTATTATTAAAAGTAGTACAGTATATGGATCTATTTAGATATATTTGTACACAGTGGCGGAGCCAGAAATTTTAATAAGGGGATTCAAAATCTGAGAAGTAAACACACGAACTAGTGGAAGGGGGTTCGACATCTATTAGACATACCTAAAAAATAATTTTAACCATGTATAAATCTAGTAATATTTTTCGCCGAGGGGGTTCGGATATCCCCTCATTATATGCTGCCTCTGCCCCTGTTTGTACTTATCAATAATCGAAACCTAAAAAATGAACCTCACAATTCAATGAGAACAAAATTGTCAATATATTAATCTATAACCAAAATAGCCCCTCGATAAGCAGTTCATATAACATCATTCTAATGGCAAACCATAGCCTCATCTTCAATGGTGAAATCTAATCAAGTGGCTATAACATCTCCAACTAAGATGAACCACAAAGCTACCAACTTTCATCCATGAAACAGATGTTTCAAGTCAATAACTCAACTAGATGTAAACCGAATGAACAATACATGCATCAAACCCCTTGACCAACATGCTAAAGATACAGCAAGAAACGGAAACCATGCTGGGATGTAAAGAAGGAAAATTGAGAAGGCAGGAGAAGATGAGAGAAGAGAAAACTTAATTCGTTGGTGATATTTTATTTAAGAGACAATTCCTTTGTCACCTTCCTCGCTCTACTTGTCCATTTTCATATGTGAAAAATCAAACTGCAAATTTCAACCCAAAGACAGAGAAGCTTCTAAAGGATTTCTATTTGATTATTAAAGCTCAAACATGTCCACAAAACCCCTTGTTTTCTTTACAGATTTAATAGGTTTCTTCAATTTTAAGGCCTTACAAGGTCGTGTGAACATTAGTTTGAACTTAAGAATATAGCTGTCCAGTATCTATCAAAAGTGGTCGGATCCCTCATTTCCCCCCTTTATTTTAGCTGTGATCTTCATAAGACCAAGAAAATGACTCGAATGTAAAACATATTACAACTTTAGGGTGATTGTCAAGGATTGAGAATGTAATGTCAATAACCAAATCAGATTTTAGTCAAACTTTAAACTTTAAGAAATTATCTGTCCAATATCTATACATGGTGTTTTTTACCTTGAGAAAGCATACGATAGAGCATCACAAGAAGTCTTTTGGTGGTTGTTGGAGAGAAAATGAATTCATATTAACATATACATGTCATAAAGGACATGTATGAAGGAGCTAACACTAGTGTAAGATAGTGGTAGGAAAAATAAATGAGTTTTCCATAATCGGGGGTCTATACCACAGATCAGCATTCAGGCTGTACTTGTTTATTCTAATTATAGATGAACTAACTAAACATATGTCACATGGTAGTATGTTCTTCTTTTTTTTATGACAAGGGAAACCCGCAGCCACTACCCTATGGGTGCGCATGGGGTAAAAACCCCGCTCCAATGCAATAGCTCCCAAACCACATAGGAGAGGTAGCCCACACTAGGCAAGCCCGGTGCGACGAGCTCGACCCAGAAGGCAAACCCTCTGCTTTCGCGGGCAAGGGGTTTCGAACTTGAGACCTCCAACATGGAAGTCCCAAGCCCAAACCACTGGGCCACCCCAAAGGGTGTAGTATGTTCTTTATAAGCGATATTGTGTTAATTGACGAATCTAGCAAAGACGTCAACCAAAAGCTCGAACCATGCAGACATACTCTATAGGTGAAAAAACCACAGTGATTTAAGGAGTTAAAAGCGATGAGATAGAAAAAAAAAATCATATGGAATGAAGTATCAAAATACCTAGAATCTCTTGGAGCCCATGAGACCCAGCAAAATAGGACGCAATAGAATAAAAGAAATGATATCGGGGATACCAATTAGTTGGATTAAGTTTTTTCATCAAAACGACAAGTTGGATAAACCATAAAGTTTAACCATGTTGATAAATTTACTATAAGTCTATTTTTAGATAGGATTTTTTTAGCCTTGTTAAAGATTTGTATATCAATAGAAGAAGTAAAAAATTTACTAGTGTTAAAGAGACTAAATTTTTAAATATTGAATCGAGATAGCTTTAGATGAGGCGACATGAACAATGAGGATTCATATAGCTAACAGTCAAGTGTCAACTAGTTTAAGAATGAGATATAGTTGTTGCCTAAATGTCATATCTAAATTTTCATTTTAACGGAATAAAGGAACAAGACATGGCTTTCCTTTTCTCTCTTCTTTTTTAATGAATTAAGAAGGAATGATATAATGAGATCTTTAACCAAAGCAGAATGAAAAGATTCTAGAAAATTTCGTAACTTGAAATAAGTAGAAGATCAAAAGATAGCAGTGTAGCACCAAATGAAATGCAAACAAGTAGCTGAAATCCTTCAAGAGAAAGAGTGAGACTACAACATTGGGACAGGTACAGTTTGTCTCATTTCAAATATGAATTCCTATAAAAGATATAATATTTACCTTATAATTCAGTTAAATTTCTTATAGTATAATCTCTCTCGTTTTTTGCAACAAAAATAAGGACAATATGATCTAGTCTTTTTAGCTAAAGAAACTTGACTCCTCAACTAAGTAAGAAACTCTCGCTTCTCCATATCCGAGCAGCAATGCCAACAATCAGGAGGTAGATTAAAATGCATGTACACTTAACTTCACTCACTTCATTACCTAATACAACACTAATTCTTTTTTCCCCAAGAACAGCAAAAGTGCAGGTATTAACACTCTATAAATAAACATCTAAATTACACAACATGTGTTCTCACTAACATGGAAATTAAACTTAAAACAGAAGGAACTCAATTAGTATTTTCATAGTTTCACGAATCATCTGATCGAATTAATTGCTATTCCAAACGACCAAGTCATAATGAGATCAAAACCGATGCTTCCTTGGCTGTGTGGAATATGGATTAGCATTATGTCATTCCTACAAGTGATGACGCACTCATTATTTCTATCATCTATGCACGAACTTAGAGATCAAATATAATATGTTTCTTTCCATTCCTCGTGAGCCATTTATTTCTCCGAAACCAAACAAGAGATTGAAGTCATCTTCCTCCTCTTTCCTAGAAAGTCGACAATGTAACACCATTGAGATACTTCGAATAAACTTGAGTCCGATTTGACCTAAATAATTGCAGCTCAAGATGAGCATATTACTTCCCCCTAAAATTGATATGATTATTCCAACAGCAAAATCCAACCAACCCACACAGCAAATGATTCCACAAAAATTAATTAGTGCACCTACCAAAACATGGCCAGACTAAATACTTACCACCCACAAATTCCAATTCCCAATGACAATTTTTCCCTTTTGGATATTAATATGTGTTATTACTTAAGAAATTAAAAATGGAACCACAAAACAGAAACCTAGTTCTAAAAATTAAAAAGTTCAAGTCACCATCATAAGATTCCTCTTAAACTAATACTTTGAGAACCACGAAACAACAATTACCCACTAATTATAGCACCTAATAGCACACTTAAACTCAAAATCAAGACTTCAAATAGAAACTCTAATTTGAATCACAATTATTTTAATCAGATATTAAATTAAGACTCTTCACTTCAAATAAAAAAAAGGTGCAGAAGTAAGCGAACCTGTAAGAGACATCTCTTCTAGAAGAACCAAAAGAGGAATTTTGATGATAATTCAGATACCCACTTGAAGTTTCCATTAATGCACCGAAAAAATACAAGCGATTAGCAATGGCGGAGAAACTAAGAAAGGTGGTGTTGGTGCTGATTCACTACTCAACCGATAAGTATTTATGAGTTAATTAAATTGAAGTCGGGCGTCACGCCAGAGTTAGTGCCGTCCGCCGGAAGTTTAGGCGGAGAAAGGAGGAGGAGGGACGGAGAAAATGATGGGGAAAATAGGAAGAGGAGAAGGGTTTAAGCGTTAGAGTAATTTGATTGAATCTGACATCATGTTGTTGAACATAGGGAGGTGGGCGTGGCTCCCACAAATTAATAATTTTTTATTTTTTGATTTCTCATCCGGTGTTCGGTACCCACATTGACGCCCGACTAAATTCGAATTCGCGCTGAAAAGTTTCATGGGGTAAAGCGCTCCCTAACAGAGATGACTCTGTACCCAAGGGACTCGAACCCGAGACCTCTTGATTAAAGATGAAGGAGTATTTTACCACTTTACCACAACCTTTGTTGGTAAAATTAATAATTTATAGCTATGTTGAATTACTGGCAAATTAAAAAATAAAAAATTGAAGAATTTTTTTTGTATTATTTCTTACTTTAATAATATGATCATTTGATATCCTAAATTCATCTGGATTAATAAGCTCTATATCGCATAGAATTGGAATCGAATTAACAATAGATGATTTCAATTTTCACGATAAATCAGTGTCTTTATATGTATATTATTCAAATTTCTTAATTTGTGATATTAAATATTTACACTTTAAATTTTATAACTCGATGTGATATCACCACTTTGATAATATGATATTTTCTTATTTCTTATTCATTTGTATTGGTGGTAGAGAGGTTGGTATCTGTGTTCTGGCGGCTCTGAGGGCATGGGTTTTGCCCTTTTCAATTATGACGCTTCAGTTGGCTAAGTTGTCATTTAGGTCCTGATTTGGAGTGACTAGCAAAGTATAATCTTATTATCTTCTTCTATTCACAATTCTTACAGTTGAATTAATTCTCAGACTCATTATAAAAACAATATTCTTTACTAAAAAAAATCCATTTTTAAAATTTAAATTTAGAAATTGAGAAAGGTAGACAGATTTTATTTGTCCTATTTCACTTTTGGTGGAGTGATTTCAAAAGTAATGAAGAAAGATGCAAATCTCTTCTTCTTTTCTTCAAAAGAGGCAAAATTGTAAAATATGGAGAAGATATAAATGGTGAATACTTATCAAGTTATCCTAATACCTACATCAAATTAATTTAAATTAATATGATTATGATGTTAAGTAATCAATAAAGTGAAAGTATATATTAACTAGTTATAATTAAGTAATTATTAAACATGCATCATTTATATTAATTTAATATAAATACCATATGCATATAAGCTTTTATGAAAAGAAAGTTATGAATAAAAGGAAAATAATTAATAGTTAATGGTCATGACTTTGTCAGAACTCATTCTCAAGATTCTACTCTCTACATATATATATTTAGTGTTGGTTGTCAATTTGATTTGGTATAGTATGTCGTATTAGTTCTAGAAAACAAATAAAGTAGTCATTTATTGAATTATTCTTTTTAGTTTAGGGATAAGGGTTTGAAAAATACCTCAACTTTGGTCGGATTTGCTGTTGCGATACTAAACTTTCATGAGGACCTATTACCTCCCTAGACTATTTAATACCGTATTTAAACATAAATATTTGCTCACGTGGACATAAAAAATAATGCAAAATTATAAATAGTAATGTGTCCACGTGGGCACATATATACCTTTAAAATATACTATTAAATAGTTTAAGGGGTAAAAAATACGATATTAATTAGTCTAGGGAGGTAATAGGTCCTTATGAAAGTTTAGTATCGCAACAGTAAATCCGACCAAAGTTGAGGTATTTTTCAGACCCTTATCTCTTTAGTTTATAGTGAAAAGCAAATATAAAAGAATAGTATCATAGGTCGATGTCAACGTATATAATACGATTACAAGTTAGAAGAGGAAAAAAGTGTCTCTTTTTTCTCCAATAATTATTTTTCAGCTGTTACAACTTTTTCTATTCATATTTTGCTTGCAAGTTTTATGGTTAACAATCATTAGATGCTATTAATCCACGTAGGGACCTAATTAGTAGGTCTGATTATGATAAATTAATACTTATTTATAGTGAGTGATTATACTATACTCTATTAATATAAGACATGCATCTTTCACATAAAAGTTTATAACTTAATTATGATTAAGTAATAGTACATATTCTTGGTATCCATTTTAAATCACGAGTAATTTAATTTCGCATTAGAAAATTTCTTTTTTAAGGATAAAAACGTTTACTACAAAGACAATTTCTTTGCCTTTTGCGAGATGCATGTCTTGGAAGGGCAATGCAAAAGGTGTCGTTATGCAACAACGTAATTAAATACATAAATATGAAATTTATACTTTATCAATCCATCACAATCTCTGATGATAAATATATCTATTGTATCACTTATACTATTATAATTAAGTCCTCACAAGCTATAATTGGTGTGTGATTTATGATTGCTCAAACATTTACATATATTCCTTTTTCTGATTTTGCTCATTATATAGCCCCCACCATATAAAATCATCATACAAAACTTTAATGAAGAATATTCGAGTGAAAAAAAAAAAGTGATAAAAGACAAATATCACTGGAATCCAATAAAAGCTAGCGCTGTTCATCATATATTATAACCAAATTTAGCACATTCCAAAATTATTAATTACTATTAAATCCAAAAGTACTTTTTTCTCATAAAACTCGAAATCCTAATTTCACCTTTTGCATGCATGCAAAAATTATCTTAATTAGACGTTAAACTCCACAGCAGATTCAGGAGAAGGTGTGCCACAATAACCACGAAGAATATCAACTTCTTCAGCAGTAAAACCAACGGAACTTAGCATAGAAGGCCAACAATTATAAGTTATAGTTCTTATAGCTCTACAACAATCTTTCCCTAAATAAGATTCACCATTGAAGAAGAAGAGTATGATCTCATTCGTGCACGATTTCAACTCAAATAACGCGTTCCAACATATTGGCATGCTAGCTTCTCCTCCTCCGTCTCCGCCTTCTAGTACTTGAAGTCTAGCAGCAATACCTTGTCCTCGTTTAATTTTGGACATGTTGGTTGCTATAGTAGTAGTTGTTAGAAGCCATGAGACAAGTAGTATTAGTGAAAGTTTGAAAGGTGCCATATTGGAATTTTCGGAAAGAGAAATATAGTATATAGTACGTGGAATATAATGGGAAATATGATTTTTTGGAGGATGGTTATTTATAGGTGTACATAGAGTAGTCATAGAGACTAACGTAACGGATGTAAAGTTGAAGAGGCAGAATATTAATTAAGAATTAATTTGGTAAATTAACTTTAAGCATAGTAATTAGTTTAAAGTTTATGATTTCAGTTAATAATATATGTGTATGGAATGTGAAAAGTTGTAAACCTAATCAAAGTATTTTATTTTTATTCTGAATTTCATCACCTATAAAAGCTACCTAATCAATACCTAACGTACTTATTTTAGACTAATGAATATCTCCGACTATATATATAATTAGAATACACAGAACCTAACGAGTTAATGTTTCGATGAAATTTAATAATTTTAACTTCATTTTTGTATTTCTTGTTTTTAAAAGAATATTATTAATATAACATAATAATTTAATTGGGAAACCAGTCGTTATATTATCTTGAAATTCAGAATTATAAATCAAGAAACTAAAAACCATTTGGTGCATTTATTGAAATTTATTTCAATTCATGGCCTATGTGTTATTTGATTCTTTTCAACTTTCCCTCACTATATTACTTCACTAATCGATCAACCATAAGTATTTAGCCTTGCATTGTGCTCTTTATAGCCAACCTGAGTATTTAGTTAATTTGAATCAACAATATGCGCTATAACAAAAATAACTTTTAACGGTAATAAATAAGTACATTAACAAAGAGTGCTAAAGTTTTTACCGACATTACTTAATTGTCATTAGATTCAATATCGTTATAGGCTTTAGTAGCATTTATAAAGATAGCTAAAAATATACTATTTGTTGCTAGTAATTGTCACTAAATAAACGTATTTAGCGGCAATTAAATTATTACAGTTAATTATCACTAAAGATCATTTTTGGTGTAATGAATGATGTCTTAAATTGGCCCAATGTGTAGATTGGATTTTGATCAGCCCAAAAGAATCAACATCAAGACCAATGCCAAAGAAACTAATAGAATCTTGTATGTAATATAATAACTAAAAGGGAGTTAAGTTTGACTTTTGTTGATAAAAGTACATGAAAGAAGGTGGATTTACAATTTCTTAACTAGAAGAACTATATATATAGTGATGATATAAATAAGTTGGGATTAAATCTTAATCATGTTAGTATATATGTTAAGGTTCAACATTTATTTACAAGTCTTTAGTCACGCAGAGCCAATCGAACATCAATAGAACTTCTAGTGTTAGAAAAAAAATTAGTTTAAATTGAGCGATATGAATATAGTCGATGAGGACCCGATAGTGTATTTGTGGACCCAAAGATGAGCCTAAAACCCAACTCATAGTAGAGGAGCCCGGCCCACCAATTTATTTGGTTATACAGAACCCACAGACCTAGGTTATGTACCAGAAATGGAGCATGTGGGCCTATAACTTAATTCCATTTCTAAATGTGGGCTCAAATGCCCTACCTAGTTCCTACTTCATAACTTGGCCCAACTAATGAATATCCCATTTGTCTGGCACACCAAACGACCCATTAATTAAGGTGCATTTTTTCTTGTTAAAGGTATATGGCTTGAAAGAAAGAAATAAGGTTAGATAGGTGGAAAAGAATTGATGGTGGGGGAAGGGGAAGGGGAAATCGGGGAGGAGATTACAATGTAGGGAATCGAATTCTCACCAACAAAATGAAAGTTTAAATATTTAACTAACTAAGCTACTTGGTTTCCTCAAGACTTGCTCTCGTTTTGATTTTTTCACTCATTTTTTGCTAAAAAAAAATCCAAATATTTTAAAGGAACAATTTAAGGAGGTGAATCATATCCCGGCAGAATCTCGAAATATTAATTCCTAAATAATCTTTGTAGAATTGAAAAGGCGTAAAAAGGGGGTGAATTCAAAAACACGGTATTATTGTCTTCACTTAGCTACAAAAAAAACCAAGCTTTTTCTCATTAAAAAAGTAAAACAATTCACTATTTTATTTGTCCCCGATAAATATGATGTACTTAGGCTCGATTCATGGCGTCAAGTAAAAACATGCAATCATACATCAGGTAAAAATGAAAACATCTTGTAAAGTAAGACTATAAGTGTATATATTAGGAGTAAGGAGTGCAACAAAATCGAGTAAAACACATTAATTAGTTGTTATTTCTTTTTCTTCTTGGTCCATACATAGAGACAAGATAGTGCCTACAATTTCATCACGAAACTAAAAACCTTTTTTGGGTCGAGATCACCAACTAGTATGATACAATAGTTTAGTACATAACAAATACTACTATTAAAAGTACATATTTTTTTTGCATGGTGATCCTGACAAACGAGAGATGAATGTGATTGAAACTCAAGTTGAAAGCTAGGGTTGATTAGGTCATATTGAGAAGTTATTTACGCCTTCTCGTTCTCGGTATCGAACTAATTTAATAAATTTCTCTACAAGAAATTACATCCAATTTTATTTTATTTTTAAGAATTAGAATTAATTAGCTATGATCAATTGGCAAGTGTTTTTTGGAGCATCTACCCATCGCTAATTTGTTCGTAGCTAAAAAAACATTATCGTCAATTTGTCACTAAATAGAATTATCGATAAATTTTAATGTTTAGCTACAAAATTTATCTGTTGCTAATTAATCCTATTTTTTTAAACAGTGCAATTCTTTTGACCTCTGCTTGCAGCTTGGGCAAACCTTCGAGGTCAAATGCAAAACAAAACATACTTCTATATTATTTCTCCAAATATTTAGATACATGAATCTCCGATATATAGAGGTCAAATTAGGTGTAATTTTTTCAAATGCATTGTATCCAAAAGTGAATCGCATGTATCTAAGATACACCAACTTTCTCACCCGCGGCCTCTATCCTATCTCGTTCTCCCCTCTCCCTATGTATTTGTATTTCAAAATGTATCTAATATAAAAGATACATATATCTAGCAAGTATCGTTGATATATATATACCTGACTTGAAATTTGATACAAAGTTATTAATTAGTGAGACAATAAATAAATACTATATAGAATAGATTAATATTTTAAATATGAATATTTGTGTAATTAGACAGTTATATATTCCTTATTACTCCATTTAGCTTGTATGAAAAGGAAAAAATTGTTCATGAATCAATTTAAGCCCAAAGATAGTGTTTACAAAGTTAAGAAGCCCATTAAGCACCTCAATAACAATGTTTTCTTTTGAGAGAAAGAGATTAATTAGGATTAGGAATAGGAATAGAAACAAAAAAAGTAGCTCCACTTGGAGAAGCAGGATAGATATTGTATGGTTTGTGTTGATTTGGAGGAAAAACAAAGAATGATAGGAGTAGATCAAAATAAACATGACATGTGATATAAAGGACAGGCAAAGAGTTGCTGGCATAAGAGGACACAACAACATGTACTAACTACTCAACCATTCTCTTGGAATTCGAGACATCGGTGTAAAGAAACCCTGCTTATCAAAATGCCTCACAAGCATATATATCCTTGACCAATAAAAAAAATTTAGTAAAATATAGGATGTGTATCCGATATTTTTTCAATTTTTTCATCTTTGGTTGTTATTGAAAAATATGAGTTTCTTGAGAATGAAGAAAATGATATTAATAGTAAAAGTACAAAAAAAAAATACTCCCTCTCCATTCCATATTAAGTTAATTTTTGAGGCATTTTCCATTTTTTAAATTAACTTAATTGTTCAGTTTTCAAGACTACTTTTAGAGTGTTCTTTCAATTTTATCCTTCATTAGTTAGTATTGGAAATTTAGTTATTTTAATTATAAATTTGACAATAATTAATAAGGGTAAAAATGAAAAACTAAGTTCAATTTATGTCTTAATCTACTTTTCTTAAAGGGTGTGAAACAACTCAAAAATTAAGTTAATATGGAATGGAGGGAGTAAGTTCTTACACATGACGTTTCAGCTAGGGATGTACAAAATCGAACCGAAAACCAAACCAAATCGCAAATCGAGAAAAAAAAAATGACTAGTGGTTGGTTTGACTTGATTTGGTATTAAAAAAAACCCGACTATATTTGGGTTGGTTTGGTTTTAACTAAAAAAAGCCAACTCGAGACCAAACCAACCCGACATTATATATATAATTTTAAAATTTTATTTTATACATAAAAATATTTACTTTGATATAATTTTTAAATATTTCTTATACTTTTTCATAGTTTTTATCTTTTAATATATTATTTCAAGTT
>JAJOOS010008428.1:0-13477 GCA_029582725.1 Solanum chiquidenum
TCTTGTCCTATGAGCATACTACACGCGGTTTAACACATAATTGATAGTTGGCCTTTCACTATTTACAAATTGGTACCCTACGCTTCTTGGGACTTTGATTTTGACACCTTCTTGTCACCCTTAATTCAAAGTCCCCTTCTTGGGACTTTGAATTAAGGGTGACAAGAAGGTGTCAAAATAAAATGGCGGTGACATAAGTCTTAATTATTAAGTGTAGGTGACAATTATGTAATTAAGGATTAAGGATTGTGGGAGTTGCCCTCAAGTTTTAAAGTTGACAGTTTAATCCATTGTATTAAATGAGGAGTAAAAGGATAAATGACTAAAACCTAATTTAATCAATTTTGGTGGGAACCAAAACTAGAGGGAAGCTAGCGAGCCGAACCAAAAGGGAAAATAAAAGCTTTTTTTTTCCGCCTCCCGTCGGATTCCTCCTCCTCTTCTTCTTCTGCTTCGTTCTTGCTTGCTTGCTTTATTCTCGTTCTCTTCATCTTCTTCTTCCTCTTGTTCGTACATTGTTGGTCTTGACTGCTATTTTTTGTGCTTTTTCTTCTTATCTTCTTCTTGAATCAGATTTAGCTAATCAGTGGATTAGATTTTCTTTTGTATCAATTGAAATTACTTCATAAGAGATTGTGTTCACAGACCATTGTTTGAGAAGTAAGATTAATAGTTTTTTGAATCATTCATCTTCTGAGTATAAACCTGCAATTTTTTCAATAATTTACATTCGCATTTCCAACAGAAGGTTATATCTGTTGCAACAGTTGACTATTGAAACAGATGATAATCTTATAATGTAACACAAAGGTTATTTCAATCGCAACATATAACTTACACATGTTGCAACATATGATTTATATGTCACAACAGAGTAGATATATATAGCAATATATGACTTACATGTCGCAACAAATAGCCATATATTGAAACATGTAATTTATTTGTCACAACAAAATAGTTACATATAGTAACATATGACTTACATGTCGCAACATAATAGTCATATATTACAACATATAACTTGCACATTTTGTTATAACATGTGATTTATAAATCGCAACAGAATAGTTATATGCAGTAACATATGACTTTATGTCGCAATAAAATGGTCATATGTCAAAACATATCACTTACGTGTTCCAATAGAATAGTCATATATGACAACATATAACATACATATGTATTAGTATTAATTGTTTTTTCATGTACAATAAATGGTGGGATTATTTATAGGGTTTTATTGTTGTGGTGAATGGATCGAGGATAAAAATTGATATATTTGGAATTGGAAGGATGGTAAGAAAGGGTCGGTAGGGAAGACAGTCGAAAAAAGTATTTTGTATGATGATTTTGTGAAGCCCTATACAGAAAAGGCGTGATAATTTTTAATATTTTTTGTATGTATTCACGCTTTTATCAATGTATTATGCCTTTTAAATGTGTTATTTCTTCTGTAGTTTGATCTTTTCAATCCCAACGATCCAAATGCATTGAGAATGATTAATCAAGCAGCAAACGGAGGCCACATTGGTACATTATATGTGCTTGCCATAATTTCAATCTTCAAGGGCGATAAATTCATGAGAGAAGGCTTAATATTCATTGCCAACATGAAAAAAATGAAGCCACTAAAAATCAGGAGATGTCGACACAAGCCATTTGTTGCACTGTTCATCAACATGAGCAAAGCGTTCGCAAGAATGGTTGGCCCAGCGAAAGTGACGATGAAGATGAAGATGATATTCGTTGTTAATTATGTAGTTGTGATTTAGAACTAGATTATGTAGTTAAATTTTTGCCTTATCACTGTGATATTAATAAAATTGTCATTTGTGGCAACATATAAACATTTTGTTGGATAATATGTTGAATTTTGCAACAGTTAAATCATATGTGGCCTAAAATGAGATTTTTGGTATTAATCCAATAAAATTGTGACATAATATAAATTTTTAACACTAATATATATTCCTACAACATGTTTAAGTATAAAATTATGGTCTAATACAACAATCTTCATCAATTCTATCAATTATTTTTATAAATATTATCATACCGCTAGTTCATCATACCATGACTGAGTAAATCCATATGATAGTTATATAACACTCTTGTAAATCATTATTCGAAGTGTTATAGCATCTTTTTATTGTGTAATTATGATCCAAAGTACTAAAATATGATCCAATTTGACATTTTTCATTGTTAAATTGCTTAACTTATCAATTAACCCATCCATCAAATGTCATTTGTGGCAACATATGTACGTTCTATTGGATAATATGTTGAATTTTGCAAAAGAAATTGCAACAGATACATCATATGTGGCAATATATGTATATCCTAAAATGTGGTTTTTGATATTAATTCAATTAAATTGTGACATAATATAATATTTAACACTAATGTATAGTCCTACAACATGTCTAAGTACAAAATTATGGTCTAATACAACAACCTTCATCAATTCTATTAATTATTTTTACAAATACTATCATACCACAAGTTCATCATACAATGACTAAGTAATTACATATGATTGTTATATAACATCCTTGTAAATCATTGTTCGAAGTGTTGTAGCATCTTTTTATTGCATAATTATGGTCCAAAGTACTAAAATATGATCCAATTTGACACTTTTCATTGCTAAATTGCTTAATTTATTGATTAACTCATCTATCAAATGTCATATGTGGCAACATATGTATATTTTTTTGGCTAAAACACGTAAGTACTTTATAAAAGTTATAGGCCAACTTTTAAAATTGACCTAATCGGTCCATTATTTCATTTCTAGAAGTAATATATAAAAATTAAGATTTTCATTTTCATTTCAATAATAAGGTTTTCATTTTCTTCCTTGTCGCTTCGCTTTCTCTCTCTTCGTATGAATCTCGAATCTCTGGAGTGCATGAAATATAATGATGTTATTTATTTCATTAGTCTATTTTGTTCTTTATTTTTTAACACGCAACTAATTGATTGGGGTTTGATTAAACCAAATCAATAAATAAACATAGTTTTACACTTTAGTTTCAACATTCTTGTTCTTAACATAACATAACACCCATGTGTTGCTTTATATGAGTCAAATGTTGCAACATTTGAGGTATATGTTGTTACAGATGCCTCAAATGTTACAACATATCACCCTTATGTAGCAACATTTGATCATATGAGGTATATGTTGCTATAGATGACTCAAACACTACATACAAGTCAAATGTAGCAATATTTGAGGAATATGTTGTTACATATGACCCATGTGTTGGAATATATGAGTTAAATGTAGCAACATTTGAGGCATATGTTGCTACAAATGGACCATGTGTTGCTATATATGAGTCAAATGTTGCAACATTTGAGGTATATGTTGCTACATATGACTCATTTGTTGCCACAGATGACTCATTTGATGCTACAGATCACCCTTATATAGTAGCATTTGACCATGTAGTGGATAAATAGAGTTAAAAGGGAACTGGTTGAAGTAACATAACATATAACATCACAGATAAAATAAAACATTGTCATTAGTTACAAACACATTGTCAAGGCTCCAAGTTCTTATCTATTATCCCAGCAATCCAATTCCATTGCAATCGACCAACTGTATTGTCACACAACAAGGTGTTGGGAGGTTGAATTGGTGTGTTGGTAATCAAATGCTAAATAAATGCAAGCGAATATTACCCGCACGCGGCAATGGTGATATTTTTTATCATGGGTTTCAATCTACCTTCAAATTCCCATGGTTCATTAAGGAGCTTATCTGACAAATGCTTCATCATTCCACTTTTCCTCAACAAGATTGACAGCAAGTCGAACACAGGTTGTATGAATGTCTAAAACGCATCATGTTCCGTACACGTCAGGTTGCAGTCATAAACATTCATGCGGCCCTCGTGCAAGAGGATCTCAAGAGTCACAAAGTGAGTATTTTTCATGTTCATGACTGCCATAATTCTTTTTCCACCAATCAAATCGATGCCTCTAGGATATGGATTAATGCCCCTGACGTAGTCAATCATATCGTCATTCCATACAAACTCATTAAGTAAATGTGTAAAGCTTTTGCCACCAACTCTTGGTGCCTCCTCGATGATACTGGCATACCTTTGTTTGAAGTTGGTATAGAAGTTGAGATCCATGATTCTATCCGTGGAATCATAGTGCTCAGGGTATCTCAATCGCCCCTCCCGCATGAGGCTAAGAATTTCATCAATATACTGAAATAAAAATTAATATTACAGAGTAAAGAAGAGTAATAATTGAAAAGATAAAACAAACAAACATTATAAATTGAAGGTTAGTAGAGAAAAATTACCAGTCTTCCCACCAAACGGTTGTACTACCTTTTTATTTTTATTTTTATTTTAATTTCGACAGTATAATGTTGCAACATATAACAATTTAAAAATTGTCATATGTTGCCACATATATCCTTTTTGTTGGGGCACATGCAGATAATTCTGTGGTTATTTTTACAATAAAGGTTATATATGTTGCCACATATGATCTTCCTGTTCGAGCATATGCAGATAATTATGTGATTTTTTTTACAACAAAGACTATATATGTTTCAACAAAATAAAAATAATAATAATCATTAATAATATCAACAAAAAAAACACTTCACCAATTATTATTTTACAGCTTATCAACAAAAAAGGTCAATGGTATACATAACCATCAAAACAAAATCTAATCAATGATAATAACCATAACATTTTCATTTGGACACGAATAATCAAATATTCATGTTGTTGCTCACATCCTTCGCATCGACAAGAAGAGCATTTGATGTTAGATGAGGAAGCAACACTAACAAAAGAATGAGTTGTTGCCACAAATGAAGCTCCTTTACATTTTATCTACAAGGTAAATAAAAAAAGTTTGAGAGTTTACAACTGATTATAAAATAATAAGAGTAGCAATTTATACTTATGTTGACATAGATAATTATTTTGTTACCACATCTGTACCTTTTATTGACACATATAATCATTATGTTGCTCTAACACATAGGTGACATGTTCCAACATATGACAACTATGTTGGAATTTGTACCAATATATCACCAATATGTTACAACATACGTCACAAGATGAAGAAAATATTGGACAACTGAACAAAATTAAATTTTTACAATCTTATGAACAAAATGATCACAAAAAGAAGAATAAAAGCAACAAAAATGACTCTTCACTGAACAAAAACAAAAATCACTCTTCACTGAACAACAACAAAAATCACTTTTCACATATACATTTTCTAAATATTAGGGTTTTTTTGGGTTTGTCGATTTTCTTTCAAAAATAAAAATAATAGGTATTATTACACCATTATTCAATTTTCACATCTATAGAACGATTTCTTGTTCATTAACCCAAGAAAAGAACTTAGTATCAAGAGTGTGTTGTTCGAAATTGTAAAATCTTTCAAGAAAATGACTTACCCATTTTAAGTCGAACACGACCTTCACTTTAGAAAGAGAGAGAGAGTGTGACGGTCAGAGATGAGGAGGAAGATAATGGGGGAGAATGATCGAATTTTCTAAGGAAGAAGAAGAAGAGAAGAACGTTGGAAACAAGAAGAAGATAGAAAATCTATTTTCTTTTAATATTTCTTTTTAAATAGAAAGTTTAAAATGTAGTGGTTTTTTTAATTTTATAAAAGATTAGAAACTTTTGAAAATGTTAATTTGGTTCCAAATTAACTTAAATACCTTTTTAAGTGGATTTGACCATTTCTTGGTCAAAGTGTCACAAAAAACTAAAGCAATTTCATTTAATTTTCTCACGCTCCTTCTTCCCTTTTGCTTCACTTCGGCTCAATGTTCCCTCTCTCCTTGAGCTTCTTCTCTCGGTCTATGCTATATCCAAGTTTCTATCACTGGATTTCTTTCAAAGTTAATACATTTGGGACTAATTTGTCTCAGCTTTGAGCTTTTTGTTGTGGTAAGTGTTTCTCCAACTAATTTCTCTGATTGCCCTTGTTTTTGAGCAAATTTTTCTGTATTTTTTTTTATCTAATCTTCACATGCATATCTAGAAATAGATACTTCAAAGCCTGATTGTTCTCTAGTGGTTCTTGCTTCAGAAAATTACCGGTGAAAATATTTCAAATCGCATTTTTCTTTAGTACAATTACAAATTTATTATGGTAAAATTTGTCCATCTTTGGAAATAGCTGAAGTATCAAAAGTACTTTTGCTAATCATGCTTCAAGTTTTCTATATCTTAAATTAAGAAAACTGATACACAAGGATGTCCTATAGTATGCTTACATCAGCTGAATTTTTATATTTTCCTTCTTTGCGATTAAGTCCTCTTCAAATTTATATATTCAGTCATTTAACTTTTTTTAACCTTGAGAGTGAACTTCTTAAGTTTATGATTCAAGAATGTTAGCGCAATAGAGGTAAATGATTACATGGAAAGGAAAAAAAGGAGAGAACTCACTCATGAGTGACCTTAGATTTTTCCTCTTTTCGTTCTTCATGTTAACTAATTTTTATGATTATAAGTCTTATCGAATGTTTTGATTTGTGAAATAGTTTGAAATATGTAAGATTAAGAACACCATAAATAACGTGTAGAGGAGATCGATCACGACCCATTGTCTTCTTAATCAGATAATATTCAGTCCATCACTTGGCATAGAAATGGTAGCTCTGTGAAATAACATAAAAAAAGGATCTATTTATTGATGTGTTGTATCCTATAGAAGATTGTCAATATTTTTCGAAATCTATATACGAAAAACGAATCTTCTTTAAGGAAAATCGTTCTTCCGTCTCAGGCCTTCTTTGTTATTTGTATCATCATTATAATTGTCAATCCAAAGTATCTTCGACTCCCCTACACTCTTCACTTGATCATATCACATTATCTTTTTCCTAAATCTAACTTATACATAGACCATAGTGTGCCTGTTATAAAATTCTTTTTACACATTTTGATACTTTTTTCCCAACGGAATTCATACTTTGTTAGTTTGTTTATTATCAGTGAATTTTGATACATGTGTAACTAAAAGCTATATGAATGTTTTGAGTAGCCAATACTAGAATTTTTTTGCAAAAGTAGATGATGCCAAAGTGTAGTTCACGGGTTCCCTCTTTTTCTTTTCTTTGTAACTAGCAACTCTCTAGGTGTTCTTTATTTGTTAAAAAGTACAACTGAAATTTAGTGCATAAATAAAACACAGTGGCTGAAGTAAACTAAAAATGTTCCCATGTGTTGATTGAGTTTCTTAATGGAATAGTTATGAGATTCTAATGACATTTTATTATACTTTTAAAGGACTAGGAAAGGGGAATGACTTCACGTATCAGGACACTACTTCGGTTCAAGTGCCAATGATCGTGTGTAGTGATATAAACCAACCAAGGGTTGGGATCGTTCCCATAGGGAGTGGTTTCGAGAATTAATAGAAAAGTAAAATCAAGTTCTAATCAATCATAGCTGTAAATATTAACGAATAAAAACATATTAAATTAAGGGGTTGACACGAATGTCAATTATCAATGGGTTTTTAGCGATTAACAACTAAAACAACAAAAATACAAATATGCGGGTATAGGGAGACGGGATTCTTGGGATGTGATAGGAATATAGGATAAAAGACACTATCGGGTAGATGCTTTTGATAGTACATCGCTGAATATTTGTAACTAGGCTAGACTTTAGTGGGGTAAATTCTCTCTCTAGCAACTTACCCCAAATCAACTCGGTTTCTCTTGAACACCGAGTTGCCTCATTTAAGCACAACCTCTGCCTTAGCCCATTCACTCTCTCGAGCTGAAAGTGTGGGAGAGGGCCTAGGATTCAATCTCTCAAGTTGAACCCGTGACGACCCAATAACTACCGGCTATCGATTTAGTAATCTTAGTTTTAAAACCTCTCTCTCGAGCACGCCAAAAATACTAAGATGAAATCGTATTTGCAACTACAATCTCATTAAGTTCAAACACAACTACTAAACGAAATCACATTTAAACAGCGAATATACTAACAATAAGCAACACCCAACAATAGATTTAACCCATATTCACAAAATCACACCCCAAGAATTGGGGTTTTAGCTAGACATGAAAAAGAGATAGACATCGATACCAACAAGTGTTTCCATCAAGTGGATACGATGAATAAAGTCTTTAAACACATCAAGGATGAAGATTCTTCGAGAACCACTTCCAATGTCTTGGAATTGAAAATCTTCAAGTTAAGCACAATGTCTCCAAAAACTCTAAGAACTAAAACCAAAATATTCTTAGTCTCAAAAATAAATTTTTCTCTGAAGTTTGATACTAAGCTAACAATTTAAACAAGTATTTATAGTGTTTGAAAATTTGGGCTGCGGAGGATCACTCGGCGCAATTAGTCGACATCGCCAACACACTCGGCGATCCGCCCTTTGGTCTGGTTCATCGCCTTTATACTTTTGCCTTCAACATTCTCGCGTTTTGAGGCATTGGGCGATAGAATGTTGCTTCGCAGAACTGCTCGGTGACACACCGACTGCTTCTTTTCATCGCAAACTTGACCTTCTCCTTCAGGGCTCAGCACACTGGAACATTCGGCGGGATTTAGGACCTTTCGGCGACTCGCCTAATAGTTTAGGCGATCCTCAGGAAGTCTTTTCTCCGTTCTTTCAGCCGTTTTGTCCCTTTTTGCTTGATAGCGTCCAAACTTTGTCTCTCAATCCAAATACCTGAAACTTAAGGGTTTACATCAGTTATTGAGACAAAATATGCATTTGAGGACATTAATTCTATCAAAATATAGCCCTAAATGAGTCCAAATTGTGGACTCATCAACACCCCCAACTTAAACTTTTGTTTGTCCTCAAGTAAAACTCAAGTTCAGTAGTTCAAAAAGGATGTCTCAAACAGTGCTACACAAGACTCAATCATGGATGTACACAACAAGGCTCAATTTACTCATGCAAGGATCAATTGTATACTCAAAGACTCAAGTTGTGACACACCATTATCAAAGATTCTCAAGCTCACTATACTTGCTTCAAATGCAAGTTCAAGCTCAACAAAGGTATTCAAATGCCTTCACACAAAAGAATGATTCCATATTCACACACAATGGTTCAACAATTTAAAGTTTCGAAATCAAATGCAATGCTCACTCTCACAAAGAATAACACAATGCATGCTTCCACTTATAGGTTTGCCCGTATTTTCCAATCGACATTTTCTTCAGCTCACTCAAGATCAAAAAGGTTTTTTCAAGGCTTGTAACAGGGCTGAGTGCAAAGGTATGATCATTCAAGCTCAGTGACTTTCATCCTTATGAAATGTGGTGCTCACAACACTCCATTTCCTCTTCTTTCATCACTTTATGTAGTGCTCATAAGTCATCCTATTATTCACTTTCCATGGATTGTTCAGAACCCCATTTCTTTTTATATTTCTTATAACTTTATTTCACAACTTTTTCTTTTCTTTTCTCTTTTTTTTTATGGAGGGGTACTATTTTTCTCAATACCATGGGTCAAATGGGACTTTTCTTGCACTTCTTGACTTGCCTTCTCTTTTCACCACACCCCCAACTTAGGCTTTTGGCCTAAGTTAGCTATTCGATCAACCACAATTCAAGAGGATTATAGGTAGCGGATTAAGAAAAGTCATATTTTCATCAAGTTTCTTCCAAGGAAAGGTAAGGCTTAAGGGGTGTTCAAAAGAGGTTCACACACTCACAAGGTAGGCAACAAAAGAGGTATATGTCAAATTGGCTCACACTCTTTGAAGTTGCCTAAGATCATATCAAGAGTAGCCTTACTTAGTCGACCGGACCAACGGAGCAAATTCTAGGTGTTATCATGCATGGTTCACAGTAAGCTCATCACACAAAGCATCGACACCAAAATCAAACAAGACTCCACACTTTTGCTAGTGTGCAACGTTCATCACAAGAGAATCAATTCGCTATTGGCTAGTCACAACGAGATGCAAAGAGTTCATATATTTACTATGTAACTTCACTTGGTCTCATCGTAGCCGCATATTCATGTTCGTTCGATTATGAGCACTATTTGAGTCATCGATATTGATCAAAACCGAGACTCAAGTTTGCTAACGAACAACGACATTCAAGTGCATACAAGAGGTGACAAATTTTTTGGAAGGGTCAAAATCATTTACAATTTAAAGCAAAAGGAGCCACAAGCTCAAACATCCGCTAAAAGCAGCGCAAAACATAATACTAAGGCTCACAACCCAAATACACAATCAAAACATCAGTCATAAAATCATACAAAGGTGGACCTCACCCCACCACAGATAAAAACATTTTTCCTCAACACTAAAAATTAAGTAAACTACGACTAACAAGAACGAAAATCCTACTTAACCAGCAACATTTCCAAACTTCAAACCCTCATAACTCTCTCATCTCTCAACCGATTTGGGCGATTCAAAAGGCAAAGTTATGAGATTTTTCGAGGACAACGTGTTGGTGAGATCGGATAATGATTTGGGTTCATGTTTGAGGTATTTTTCGTAAAATACCTGCTGCCACACTTTTTTTTGTGAGCTTGATTTTGGGAATCTTTGAGACTTGATATTTCAGTCATTTTAGATCTGATTTGGGTGATTCTTGGAGCTATCTTGAGTGGTTTTTCAAGAAGAACGCGTTGGCGTGGTTAGATTTTGTATCTAACTTTTGTTGGAGGTAAAAAGTTGTGTTTTAGCTGCTGTCTTAGCTCATTTCGAGCTCAATTTTTGGGAAACTTTAGAAGCTGATTTTGTGATCATTTTAGGTTCGAATCTGGTGATTCAAAACCCTTGATTGTGGGGTTTTTCGTGAGGATCATCATGGTGTGATTGGTTTCAGCATATGGATCCTCGTTTATGATATTTTCTTGTAAATAGTTGCTGCTATTGTTGTTCCGTTTTAGTGTAATTTGGGTTTTGGTTGCATGTTGATAGTGTGTTGTTCCCGAGCCCCGAATTGTGTCCCATTTTGGGATATAAGCTGGGGGAAACTGGTTAGGACCCACTTTTGGGGTTAATTCCGAAATTTCCAGCGCGGGTCCCACTTTCTCCATTTTGACCCCGAAATTGGTCCGTCTCCATTTGTTGTGATTTTGGTGTCTAAACGACCGTATTAATGTTGTGACTCTATTTTTGATAGCGGGGCAGCGTTTCGAGGACGTTCGGAAAGGGAAAGATTTGGAGAAGTGATTTTGGAGCGCGTGTGATCGGCCTACAGGTAGGCTACGGTTTCCCTCTCTTAGATTGAGCTCAAGAATGTGAATGCATGTTGATTAGTTGGGATTTGGATTGGGTAGTTATTGAATCCTGCATAGGTGTTAAGAAATCATGTTTTCGGTCTATTTCGAGAATTATCGGGTAACTATGAGCATGCTTTGTGTTATTAATTGATCCTCCTCGCTATGTGGAGTGCTTGCATGATTAATTACTGTTTATTTGAAGCATGTTGGGCCTTAGTTTAGGTTTGACTAGGGCTTACCTAAGAAATACATGATTCGGATCCGATAGGTCTTAGTTTTACCCCGACGTCGCTCGGCCGGCTTAGATCCCTGTAAACTGGTGTAGCAGGCTTAAGTCTGATAGTTTGGGCCTAAGCTAGGCAATACGCTTTCTCCGACTATATTTATCCTTATTTTCCCCTATGTTACGGCTTCACGAGTTATATCGGCGACACTAGTTCTGCTTCGCGATTTGAATTTGATTTTGGATTCGGTTCCAAGGACTTACATTGATTTGGCTAGGTGTGGACGGCGGTCCATGGACATTTATGAGGATAGATCGATTGGGACTCTTTCAGCACCTACAATAGCACCTTTATATAGAGCATCCGGTTAAAGTTCCGGCGTCTATTGCCTAGATACTTATATAGAGCATCCGGTTAGAGTTCCGGCCTCAGATACTTGATACTTGTGATTGGTTACTTGGGTACTTCTAGTGAGCATCCGGTTCGAGGTCCGGCCTCCGTACTGTCAGATTTTACTAATTGGGGTTGAGGTTCTGGTTCGTGTTCTCCGTTCTTGGGTTCTCATATGCAATTATCTTTAGTTATAGTTATTCTGTGTACTCATCGGGCTTATGGGGGTCCATTCGGGTTTTTATTTAACCTGCGCACGAGTGTACCTTCTGGGCTTATGGGGGTCCAGTTAGGTGTAGTTAGCTTATAGATTACTTTAGTTTGTTCTTTCTACACTCGTGTGCATTCCATTATTAGTTAGACTTTCGTTCTTGACTTCGGTTTGTGTTATTCCTTCTTTTCATATTACCTTTACTTTTCAAGTTCAGTCGGCCTATGATGCCTACTGGGTACCTATTGTTTTGGTACTCATGCTACGCTCTGCATCTATTTCATGATGCAGGTCCGGGCACTAGTAGCCAACGTTGATCGAGCTTGGAGCAGACTGATCCGGAGATGGGAGTGAACACACGACATTTTGTACTATTTCAGTCTCCATTTGTATATATAGACTTGTCTTTTACCTTTCGAGACAGTCCAGTCTCTGTTGTCCACTTTTTAGACTTGTACTCATTTTGTTAGTAGCTCTGTACTAGTGACTTCCAGGTTCTGGGAGGGATCTTTATTTGTATATATGTTTTGGTTTGCTTCTGCCTGTTTATATTGTTATTTGTCTACTCTTGTTTAGTTTCTACCCTCATACCCATTACTAGTTATTCCGGGTTACGGGTTGGCTTACCTGTTGGTGGGTTATAGTAGGTGCCATCATGACTTGAGAAATCGGGTCGTGACAAGTTGGTATCAGAGCCCCAGGTTTATCGGTCTCACTTGTACAGAGCTAACGTCTAGTAGAGTCCTGCGGATCGGTGCGGAGATGTCCGTAACTTATCTTCGGGAGGCTACAGGATGTCCTTAGGAAAATTTCCTCTTTTGTTTCGCTTTCGTGCAGCGTGTGTCTTATTGGTTTCTGGAAATCTCACTTGTTTCACTCTTTCGCAGGATGGCTCGCTCGCGAGGTGGCACGACCAGGGGTGGCACGGCCAGGGGTGGCACACTCGGGCCTGCAGGCAGAGCCTCAGCTTGGGGTAGACGCCGACCCCGAGGTCGAGGCAGGGCCGTAGCACCAGCCCGAGATAGGGAGGAGGAGCCTCAGACAGCTTATGTACCTCCACAGTCGGTGGGGCTGGAGCCAGCCTAGCCACCACCTGCACCAGCTGCAGCTGCAGCTCTTGATCTTCATGCTCTGCTAACTCAGATACTAGCAGCTATTGGGGAGATACGACAGGCACCAGCGCCAGTGTAACCACCCGAGAGCACCCCCTAGTCGTTACCGGCGTATTCGACCTCGAAGAGGTCTTATACAAGCCCTTAGCATTCATCATGGCATATATCATAGAATAAAATCATGGAAAATTTAAAACTTTTACTATGGAAGTTCAACTTCACTTCATATATGAAAAATATAATCTAACTTCGTCACAATGTACCATCTAGACATAGAAGTA
>JAJOOS010008429.1:0-25195 GCA_029582725.1 Solanum chiquidenum
AGGCTAAAATTGAAATCAACAAAGGCTAGAATTGAAATGAAAAGTGGCTATATTTGAAATAAAATTGGAATTGGATAGGCTAGAATTGGAATGAATTAGAATAAAATAGGCTACATTTTAAATGATTAAGAGGAAATTCAAGGGAATGCTATCCAATTTAAATACTACAAATATTATAATATTTTTATATAATTAAATCACTTAAATTTTAAAACATTTTGAAATAAAATAATTATTTTGAGTTTTACTTATAATTTAAAATATTTTAAATATATTTACGATAATTTTATAAAGTAAGCATACTAAAATATATAATTTTAGACAAAATCGATTAAAATTTTAAACTCAAAATATTTTCAAAAACACGCATTTAATCGAATAGCATTCACAAAATCGCTAAAGGTCGGTCAAAATTGGGTGTCAACATTATGCCTCACGTCAATTGAAGGTGCATGAGAGGAATTACCCAACACATGATTTAGAGTTGGCAGCGGTAGTGTTTGCTTATAAGATCTAGTGGCATTACCTTTATAGTGTTAAGTGTGACGTATTTACTGATCATCACAGTTTGCACCATGTGTTCACTCAAAAGGATCTGAATTTGAGACAACGAAGATGGATGGAGTTGCTTAAGGATTATGATGTCAACATTCAATACCATCCAGTAAGGCTAATGTGGTGGCATACGCATTGAGTCGAAAAGTGGTGTGTATTGGTAGTTTAGCTTACTTAAGTGTAACCAAGCGACCTTTGGCTAAGTAAATCCAGACCTTGGAGTCTAAATTCATGCAATTGGGCATCGCAAAAAGAGGTGGGGTGTTAGCTAGCATTGAAGTAAGGGCCACATTTATTAAAGAAATCAAGGCCAAACAGTTTGAGGATGAGAATTTGGAGGAGTTTAGAAAGAAGACTGCGATTGGTAAGGCACAAGAGACCACTCTTGATGCTGAAGGTGTGCTTAATTTTAAAGGAAGAATTTATGTTCCTAGAGTAGATGACTTGATTCAGAAATTATTGGCAGAGTCTCATGGTTTGCGATATTTTATTCATCCGGGTGTGACCAAGATGTATAGAGATTTGAAGTGAATTTATTGGTGGTCGGGTATGAAGAAGGGTATAGCAAAGTTTGTGGCCAAGTGTCAAAATTGCCAACAAGTGAAGTATGAACATCAAAGGCCTACAGGTTTGCTTCAAAGAATGCCAATTCTAGAATAGAAGTGGGAAAGGATAGCCATGGATTTTGTGGTTGGTCTTCCCAAGACTTTGGGAAGTTTGATTCTATTTAGGTAGTGGTTGATAAATTGACAAAGTCAGCCCATTTTATTCTGGTAAGAATAGATTATAATGCTGAACAATTAGCTAAAGTTTATGTGAAAGAGATAGTGAGGTTGCATGGGGTGCCCCTTCATATCATCTCAGATCGTGGTACTCAGTTTACCTCCAAGTTTTGGAGGAAATTACATCATGAATTGAACACATAACTCACTTTTAGTAGAACTTTTCATCCACAGACGGACGGGTAGTCGGAGAGGACTATTCAAGTGTTAGAAGACATGTTGAGGGCATGTGTGATTGATTTTGGAGGACATTGGAATAAGTTCTTACCTTTGTGTGAGTTCTCTTATAATAATAGCTATCACTCCAGCATAGATATGGCACCATTTGAGGCACTCTATGGGAGGGGATGTAGATCACCCATAGGATGGTTTGAGGTTGGGGATGTGAAACCTTTGGGGGTTGATTTAGTGAAGGATGCTCAAGATAAGGTGAAGAGTATTCAAGCTAAGCTTTTAGCAGCCCAGAGTAGGAAAAAGAAGTATGCGGATCATAAGGTAAGAGACATGGCATTTCAAACTGGTGAAAATGTTCTTCTTAAGGTATCACCCATGAAAGGGATGATGAGATTCGGCAAGAAAGGTAAGATAAGTCCACGATATATTGGTCCCTTTGAGGTTCTTGAGTGTATGGGACTGGTAGCATATAGATTGGGTTAACATCCTAATGTGTTCACCCAGTATTTCATGTGTCCATGTTGAAGAGATATCATGGTGATGGGGATTATATCATTAAATGGGACTCAATTGTGTTAGACAAAGACCTCCAATATGAGGAGGAACAGATTGCAATTCTTGATCGTGATGTGTGCAAGTTGAGGACCAAAGAGATTAAGTTCGTGAAAGTTCAATGAAAGCATCGTCCAGTTGAGGAAGCTACTTGCGAGACCGAGAGAGACATGCGAGAAAAGTATCCACAATTGTTCGTCGATTCAGGTACTACTTCATTCCTTCCTTAGCCTATATTTCCTAAGTTTGTCACTCGGGGATGAGTGATGGGTAAATTGGTATCTATTGTAACGACCGGGTTCCATCGTTATAGAAAAGCCAATGGGGAAAAGTTTTGGGTTGGAAAACTTTTTAGTAGTAACTTGGAATTTCCCAAACTATTCTCGATTTGGATGAAATCGGAGTCATTAAGGTGTAGGGACATATGGTAACAATTGGGTGAATTATTTGTGATTTTGATTACATGAGTAGTTAGATAAGTCGTTAAGGTATTCGTACGACTTTACAGAATTCAATTCAGGTGAGTAGAACTCCCGGAATCGATTTTAGCGTGAACGATATTTTTTTAGCATCACTGGTTAAAGGTGTGTTGTGAAATGGGGATCTTGGAATTATTAAAATAGCTCACTGTTTCGTGCAAGCCAGTTTGGCAGTGGTTTTGGTTACTCTGGCGGGGCCGATGTAGCAGGGTGAGAGCCGTTGCGGCGGGCCAGACGTGACTTAAAGTCATAAATACACCCCAAAATGTCTTTATTCTGTACTTTTTTTATTTTTAGAGCTAAGAAACCAACCCCATGTGCCTCTTGACAGTTTTCCACCATTCTTGAGGATAAAGTTAAGCTTTTCACTCCTCGAATCCGTTTTTCGATCCGTAGAACGTAATAGAATGAGTAATTATGGATGGGGGAGGGTTTTCATCTAGATTATATGGTGGAAACATCCCTATTTTGGGTGCTTGGGATCGTGGGTATGAACTAGGGTTCATACAATTGTTAGCAATTCAGGTAAATGATTGTTTATTGATTCCTGTATTGTATTGATTGTTTGTTGATCAACAACAAGAGAAACGAATCCTAAAAGGGAAGGATCAAGTTTCTTAGGGTTTCAAGCTTGTTTCGAGGTAGGTGATGGTTGTGATTCTATGATTGTGTGATGTATGTTTGTTTTTGCTTCATTATGATACATGTATGTATGTGAATGTTGCATTATTGATCACACTTGTTGTAAATGAGATAAGGGATGATGAATGCCTTGAATCATGACTAAATTGTATGAACTCGAGAATATACTTGTGATTGTGATTGTGGTGTGTTGAATGGATCGGTTGCCACGTTCCAGCATAACTAACTTGGATCGGTAGCCACATTCCGGCATAATCATTGGATCGGGTACCACGTTCCGGTATGCTAACTGTTTAGGTTTGGGTTCCATGAGAGGACCAATGACTTGTCATAATTGTGTATCTTGGCAAATGTGAAGTTGTTCGTTGTTCATAAATGTTGATCATATTGTATTTGTTTAATATATGCATGTGATTATGTTGTTTTAATTACTTATGTATGTTGCACTTAGTGGGATAGGCGTGTGATCCTACTAGTACGTTGTGGTTGTGTACTGATATTGCACTTGCTCTTTCTTTGTTGAGTACAGGGCATCTTCAAGCGGTTGCTAACACACCTTGCTTAGAAGATTAGTGATCGTTCGAATTCAAGGGTAAGCCAATTCTTCTGGGCTGCCATGAGTTTTCTTTCATCTATGTCCACCATTTCAGATTTAATTTTTTCTAATTAGCTATTAGTTCACTAGTTTGGGGGTGTATTCCTTCTTGTTTAGACTTTTGGTTCGTTATTAGATGTTTTGGTACATTGACTTTCAGGTTCTAAGTTATTTCTTCCGCATTGTTTAGTTAGTTGCTAGACTTTTGTTGGAGTTTATGGGAACTCCCTATTTCTTTCCTTAGTATTTAACTTGCTTCTGTAACTTAAATGCCTTTGTTTTAGGTTAGTTGCTTGATTTGGATTGTAGTAATGGTTCTCCCACCGGAGAGTTAGTGTGGGTGTTAATCACGACGGTCTGGGTCGTGACAGGGTTCCATGAGAGGACCATTGACTTGGCATAACTACTTGTTATTGAAAATGTGGAATGGTACATTACTCCTGAAATGATAATTGATATTGTATAGGTTTGGTATATGCGTGTTTACTTGTTGTGACTACTCATTATTCAAAAGCTTCATCATATAATCAATTCTAGAAAACATGAATTTCACATGGGTTCATGGGAATTCAATTTAGAAATATGAAATTTCTTCAATTCATGCATAAAAAGACACAAAATAATCAATTGGATCGACATTGAAAGGAACCCATGCCAATTGAATAAAACCCTACCTCAATTGGGAAATCTAACTTTACAAAATTGGAGAATTAAGGAACCCTATGGAGGAAAGGACTCCATAGGTGAATACTATCATACTTTGATGCCAAAATCTTGAAATAAATGTGAAATTGCAGACTTGACTTGGAACCCTAGCCTTCTTCTTAAAACTTTAGAGTGAGAAATATTTGGGAGGATGAACTTGTTCTTCTTTTAGGAATTTGAGAGAATGAATTGAATTGGGTGATTTTGAGGGTAAATATCATTATATAGGGCTTTGGGTAGAAGGTAAAATGACATACTATTGAATAAAAACAATTGGGAAAAGACAGGAATGATCCTGACTTAAAATTGCGGAATTAACTCTCTTGAAGGACTTCACAGGTCATCTAGAGCACCACGGCTCATCAAATGGGTCATGAGGATGCTCTTCCCGACAAGGCTTCACTATTTTGGGCATAACCTTTTACTCTGAGCTTGGAATTGGGAAAACTCGGTGGCGTTGGAAAGCTGACTCAATTATCTTTAATTTGATAGTTCATTAGCCACCTTATTCATTTTGTGCTAAAAGATATGATCGTTTGAAGTTGATCCTAAACTCTAAGTCTGACAAGTCTCCTTCACGGACGACTTTGCGGTCCGTGTGAAGCTTCACGGACCGTTTAGACGCTTGTGGCCCTTAACAGTGACTAAGGGAGAAACTTCTTCTGCTTAGGCCACTTGACGACCCGTTTAACGGTCCGTCAACCTCACCCCAGGTCGTCTAAGCGCCCGTGTAAGTGACACTGGCCTGGGGCAGGTTCTGGAAAATTACCACGAGCACCTTACCGGACCGTGGTCCCCTTCACGCCCGTCTAGGGTACCGTGGAGGATTCCATGGTCCACTTTTGGGTTCTTGACCAACCCGCTTAAACCCTTTCTAGCCTTTTTTTTAATTCGAAGTGTTACAGTCACATCAATTATATATATATATATATCCCTATTTCATGTTTTAAAAGAACCAGAAAAACAGGTACACTTGAAAAGGATAGTTTGTATATTTTCTCCTTTAATTAATTTAATACAAATGAGTAATAAAAGTAAAATGTTTTATCCATTTGATTTGATATTAATTGCTTGATAAAGCCAAACCAATAAAGGCAGTTGTGATCTATTTTTTAAGCTCACGTAGTATATCAATCAATGTTATTGATATTTAATATTTATGTCCTTTTTATTTGTCTTTTTTTATAATATTTGTTTTAATAAAAATTTACCTTCATAACTTATCTATTTAATGTCTACTCTTAATAATATTTATAACTCGTATAATTTACAATTTTCATAAACGTAATCCTTAAATATTAAATATGGAAGTTAAGACACCTAATCGTATTCCTCCATTGTTTTCTGTATAAATTCATATTTTTGTTTCATGAGATTCTATCCAAAGGTTACCCTTCATTTTCACTATTGTATTTTATTGTTGGTGTAGCATTTTATTATTAGTAAAATGTTGAATCATTCTACCTATTGTATAGGTTAGCACAAGGACAATTTTTGGTGTGCGTTATTGTGCATGTTGAAAGGCATTGAAGTGCTGCCATTGTGCAACATTGCTTTTTGCCTTGATGAGATTATATATCTCCATTACTCTCATCAATTGTGGTAGAATGTGGTCATTAGTTATGAGTAACTTTTGTAACCTATTCACCCATTATTCTACTTAATTATTCTTATAACTTATGTAACATTTAGGCCATTACTTTATCTTATTAACTACCCCATAATCATCATATTCATTGTAAGGAAGAATTTCTCCCCTATAAATAGTGATGGTCTTCCTTTGTGTTGAGACAATAAGAAATGTACAAGAAAAGATAGAGTGTAAGAAAAGAGGAGAAGTGTTATAATGTGTATATATTGAGTTAGTATAGTGAAAGAGAGAGTTGAGACAAAGAATAATATTCTAAGTCTTCAACTATATTCACTATATAAAAGAGAGTAATAATATGTTGAAGGAAGGTGTTCTTATGTGGAGCTTTGCACTCTTCAACTAATCTGGAGTGCTTTAAGTTTTACGACAATGCTGGACTGTTATATCCTGGAAAGAACAAGTCAAGAGTTATAATGCTGGATCAATGAGATTATGTAGCAATGGGCTTGAATATTCCTAAAGAGAGCGAGATATCCACTCCTCAACCTAAATGATTATTTATTAAGTTTTAGTTCATCTTATTTTTCATTGTAATTTATTGTATTTATGGTATATTACACCAACAATTATAAGGAGATTCATATTTTTGTTATAGTTTAAAAATGTGCAAATATCAAGAAAGGAGATCTCAACATCATTCCCCTCAATGTCACTCTCTTCAAGAGATGGAAGAGAAGAGGTGTACGGTGAAGTATATTTTTTACTTGCTCAGATTGGTGGAGAAAAGGTAAAGAAAAAATTTACCAAATATTTTTCATTAATAAAGTGATACTACTTTTAGTGTACAAATTATACTTAAATTCTTAAAATAGTGGGGGTTCATAAAATAATTTTAAAAAAAATTGTGAAATTGTGAATTTTTTTGTACCTTTGAGAAATGATCTAAAAAGGAGTATGACAAGTGCATATATTTATTTTTGTAATAAATCACATGTTGTTGTTTCTCTATAGTGGGGACGCTTTTGACTCTAACATGAGAGTTATAAATTAATTATGAAAAACATGTTGAGTAGACATTTAACATGAAATGTTTTGGGTGAGAAAATTTTCATTCTTGAAATAAAAATACCACAAAACATGTAATTGAATTTTCTTAAATTGTCAAGTCACATTATATCAGAAAATTGTGAAATAAATTTGTTGGTTGTGTGAGCATTGCAACTCCTTTTGATTAAATTGTGAAAATGATGTGACAAAGAAAGAAGGAGTTTGCTAGCCTAATAAAAAAATTGAGATATGTGATTAATTGCACTTTATATGATATTATGTAAAAAGTATATCATGTACAAGCAAATCAGGTAAATTTACTTGGTACGAAATTTGATGGCCTGTTTTATGAGGAAAAGTATAATGTTGTACTTAAAAAATTTTGGTGATGCATAAGAAAAAACTTGGTGCTATTTGATGGAAGTGAGAAAAACAATTCATATTGCTTGCTAACTCTACTTTGGAGGATGAAGTAAAAAAAAATAAACTTCAACTAGTGAAAAAGTGAATTGATTTTACTATATCAAACACTTTATTTTGAGAAATTAATATTCTAACATTTATTAATTGTTATAGCATCAATGTAATTGGTAGAGTACAAAATCGTTAGTCTAACGGTAAATTCATACTCATGTGGAGAAAACACAATATTTTGAGATCATATTGATCAGGGGTATACCATTAATATTAATTGTGCTAAAATTTGTGATAATCTTGCAGAATCATAAACTACAACTTTAGTAAGATAAAGAGTCTGCAACACATCCAGGGGGATGAAAATTGAATCTTATAAATTTCTGAGTTATATATGACGAAACAGAGCCTGGAGACTAGAGATCATATAACCATGTTCAATGGGGGAAACGAATCATATGATGACTTGTTGTGAGATGCACTAATATTAATTTTATTCAATCCATATAATGTGAGTGTATTTATCCTATAATGATTTTGGATGTTGAGTCTTTGAACTCTTACTGAAATTATGTATCTTGTATGAGTGGGGTGGAAAATTATAGGAGAACCCTTTACAGATTTCACCTATGTGAGTGTGAAAGTAGGCCGATTTCTTTGAGAATGAGCTCGTTATCAAAAACACTCATGAAAATCGAGATAGCGCAAGGCCGTAATGTACTGGTTATGAAAGCTTATGCCAACACCTTGACTATTGTGTGAGCAATGATACTTTATTTTCCCTTAAGCAATCATTGTTCAACTCCTAGACCACTACTAACTTTGGAGTAAATGTTACAATTTTTACTAAGTAAAGGTTCAATGTAGAGAACATGTTCATTATGCATAATAGTCTACCTTCAACGAAATTCTGAAATACTCTCTTATCTTAATATTAAAATGCGTGGGGGATTATTGGTGTAGCATTTTAATATTAGTAAAGTGTCGAATCATTCTACCAATGGTATAGGTGCTACACGAGGACAATTTTTGGTGCGCATTACTGTGCATGTTCAAGGGCATTGAAGGGTTGCCACTGTGCAACATTGTTTTGTGACTTGATGACATTATATGTCCTCATTACTCTCATCAATTGTGGTAGAATATTGTGGTCAATATCTTTTAGTAACTTTTGTAACCTATTCACCCATTATTCAACCTAATTATTCTTGTAACTTATGTAGACCCTTTGACTTAGGATTAGTAAGTTCTATTTCTCGATGGGGCGGGGAAGGGATATAACTCAGCGGTAGAGTGTCACTTTGACGTGCATTTCCTGATTCTTAATAGCAGGAGAAATAGAGTCTTTTTTGGCGACTGAAGCGGAGCCGAAGGAGATTCTTTCAATAGAGATTCGCCCAAAAAAAGTACAAATAGCAGCCCTCGACCCCCCTAGTGTATGGCCTACCGGCCCGCAGATATAGGAAGGCGGCCTGTGATCCAGACTCAGGAAGGGCCAGACATGAATCGGAAAGAGTAATCATCCTATTCATTGCAAGGAAGAATTCCTCCCCTATAAATAGTGATGGTCTTCCTTTGTGTTGAGACAATAAGAAATGTATAAGAAAGACAGAGTGTAAGAAAAGATGAGAAGTATTATATTGTGTATATATTGATTTCGTGTAGTAAAAGAGAGAGTTGAGACAAAAAAAATATTCCAAGTCTTTAAATATATTCACTATATATAACAGAGTAATAATTTGTTGAAGCAACATGTTCTTATGTGGAGGTTTGTACTCTTCAACTAATCCAGAGTTGTTTGAGTTGTACAACGTTGTTGGGTTATTGTATCTAGAAGGGACAAGTCAAGAGATATACTGTTGGATCGATGTAGACTATTCCACAGTGGGCTTGAATCTCCTTAAAGAGAGCCAGATATCCATGCCTCAGCCTAAATAAATATTTATTCACACTTTGTTCATTTTATTTTCAACTGTAATTTATTTTATTTGTGGTATATTCATGCATCCAAGGAACTTTACTTCATTGTCGGACAAGGATAAAGCTTTAAAAATTCCAAGGAGGCCCACAACAAGATCTGAAACCAAGGAGTTCAATGATAAGCCCAGCGTGCTTTAATCGCTGATCCAAAGGTGTCTTGTTGGGGAAGAAGAGCTCAAGCTCAAGGGAGATGAATTGTCCAAATGCTTTTGGTGTCTCAAGTTGAAATCCAAGAGGAGGAATTTTGGGTCAAAAGTTTAGCTGTGAAGAAGTCCAAAGTGGTGCAGAAAGAAGCTTAAAATTTGCCCGAAAGGAGGCCAATTTCAGCACTCTAAATTAGCCCAAAAAGAGGCCAATTTCAGCCCTTAAGTGAAGCTGAAATCAGCCGCCCAATAAAGCCCAAAAGGGGCTCAAAAGCCACGACCAAGGGGGTCTACAAATTCCTTAATTCAACCACAACTATTAGGGTTTTTGTTTTACCTTAGACCTCTAGGACCATACATTGGGATTCTTTTCCCCTCATCGCTAGCCAGTCGGGATGCTATCTCTCTTCTCCTTCGTCACTCAACCATCAAAATATGGTTATATAATTAACAAACTCTTTTTTTTTTTTTTTACTTAAAACTATACTGAACCACCTATCTATTCCTTTTTTGGCGCTGTCCCGACACTGATGAGCATCACTTAGGCCTTCATTCATGATACTCTGCTAGGATCTGCAGCGCTTCAGTAGGCCCTAACTAGTTTTATAGTTTAAGGTATAAAGTAATTTCTTCTTGTGATATTTTGTGATTTCTTTTTGGTATTCTTTATAATGTGATTATTTTATACTAATTATTTTCTTTAGTAACTCATAAAGCTTTCAAGATCTGAATCTATTGTTTTGATTTATTTTTTCAAGTAAAGGCGTTACATTCCTTTTATAAATCTATATGTTGTTACTTGAATCTTGTCAAAGCTTTAGAATAGGAAAACCCTTTGAAATTCTTGGATCCTTCCTTTGAATTTTCCATATTTTTAATTAGTTTTTGTCTCTTTTCTATTATTGCGTCCGCACTCTAATATTCAACGCTATATTTGTGATTTCCTTAACCCCGCTATATTTGTGATTTCCTTAACCCCGTTGTTATGAACTGTAACGTTTAAAAAAAGTAAAAGCTATAACTTGCTCTCCTGATCTTTAAGTTTTGCATTAGTTTATTTCCAAAACCAAGTAGGAAACAAGAAGAGGGGATTCTAGATCTTTAAGGATAAGAAGAATTTTTTTTTCTTGCTCTTATAATATTTGATAAGTTCCTTTTTTATTTGTGTTTTGTTTCAACTAAAATCCTACTTGTTCTAGGAATAGTTCTTTACTTTTTTGTGCCCCAAATATATATACTTTATTACTACAAACTTGATACATTTTTTGATTTAATTATAAATCTACAAAGTATTCTTGTTCAAAGGTTATTTAGAGGGTGAAAAGGCAAGTGTGAGTGAGTTCAAAAGAGTGTAAAAGCCATATTGAAAGTGTGATACTTAAGAATTGTTTTCCTTTTCTTTAGATGTCTAATTCAGGTGGTGATGATGAAAGGGATCGGCTAGAAGGTGAGACACAAGGAATTAATGACTTCACCCTTCAAGATATGCACCAACAACTTGAGAGATGGAACTTTCAATTTCAAGAGATGAGTCATATGATTATCGAGTAGAATAATACCATAGCTGCAATTAGGAGGGAGAATAATTTCGTACAACCCCCTAATAATGTTAGGCGCCAAGTTAGAAGGAATGTACCCCATATCCCTTTTGTAAATCTTGAATATGATAATGATGATATGGATGTTGAATTTATTCTAGAAAGAAGAGATAGGAGAGGACAAAGAGGTAGAGTAGAAGATGATAATATAAGTAGTATAAAGATGAAGATGTCATCTTTCAAAGGGACAAGGGACCCAAACTTGAACCTTAATTGGGAGAGAAGGGTTGAAGCAATATTTGACTACCATAATTACTTCGAGGGTAAGAAAGTTAAACTTCCTGGTGTTGAGTTTTTTTATTATGCTGCTTCTTGGTAGAGAAAGATTCCTAGGGATAGATTGCAAGATGAGCTACCACCTATAGCTACTTGGACAGAAATGAAAAGGGTGATGAGGAAGAGGTTTGTGCCATCATATATCCAGCGAGATCTAGAGTCTCGCCTACAACTCTTGAGGAAAGGATCCATGCCGGTAGATGAGTACCTTAACACCATAAAAAACAATCAATTTGGGGGGGTGGGGTATTTTGTCCATTTGTGACAGTTTTTGACCCCCACAAATTAAATTGTGGCAATTTTTTAAATGCTACAATTATCTATGCCACAAGCATATTGTGTCAGTTTTTTAGAACCTATTTGACAACTTCCATAAAATAAATAATTTATTTGTGATGATTTTCAAAATCAATTTATGATAGTTTATAACTTCCACAATATGATTTCAGATAGCGTCAAAACTTGCATTTGTGGGGGTTTATGACCCCCAAAAGTGTAGTTTATAATTTAATTTGCGAGAGTTTCTTACAACAATAGATTATTTTTAAATTTTAAATTTTTTCTACAGATATTTAGGTTACGTAAAACATGTATATTCACATATACTAATAATCTTACTAAGTACCCCAGTCACTATATAATAAAAATCAATTTCCAATAAAAATACGTATAGAACAAAATTAAATTTGACTACATGTCAAATTAATTCATTCAAAATCCATTTGATAACTCATAAAAAGTACAACTTTAATTCAACTTCATTAAAATTAAAAAGGTTTCACATAGATAAATATGAAGAAAAAAAATCTAAGTGTTTGGTGGATGATTCTTCAAATGTGATATAGGCTCACTCTCGATCCATATCATTAGGCTGAACTGAAAGAATGCAAATGTAACACCCCACAAAAATTTTGAGCTTAAACTCGAACCATCCTTCATAGTGAGTAAGATTTTACCAAGGAATTTTAAATTTTCGTAAGTGTTAAGGTCACTAGAAGTAGCACCTTGAGTTCCAAAAAGAACTGAAGAGAAATTCATTCAAGTTATTCCTAATTTCTTCTATGTTTTGGGTCAATTTCAAAAGACCATAACTTTCAGTACATGATGAGTTAAGTGGCCCATAAGATATCAGTTGAAAAGTCTTTGAATTAACTTTCCAACGCAACCAAGTATGCTAAGTTTTGAGTTTGGATGAGTGAGATATGCCCTTCTGAAGTCAGCATGTCCATTTAATGAAAGTTGGTCTTTTTCTTACCCAGTCACATTTAATTCATTTTTAGTAATAATTTAGGGGTCTAAGCAGATTAGAATCAGTTTCATTTATCCCCAATACGCTTAGGGTTTTAGATGAGAGTCCAAGAAGAGTAAAGAGGAGAAAAGAGGAAGGGTTCAAAGCGTTCATCGAGATTCTTGAGTTTAGTTGTAGATTTTCTCCATGGGTTTGTTCCTTAAGAGATATGTGATTTCACATAGTATTGGGTTCATTCACCCACGTGCCAATCATGATAAATTTAGCATAATTTCCATATTGTTTTAGACCCTCGAGTCGAGTCGTTCATGCCTATTAATTCCGCATGAACTTCATAAGTTGAGTATCTTTGAGAGGACTAGTATCTTCAAGTTCTAAGTCTTGAGTATTGATTTCCTAACCCTTTTGAGATTATATTCCTAATCATGAAACTATTACATGTTACCCAAGAAGTACTTGAGTTGAGTTGTTCATAAACCATAATTCTGCATGAACCCTATGAGTTAAACATTCTTGAAATGAGTATTATCATTGAAGTTTTTAATTTCTTAGTTGTTGAGTTCCGAGTATTGAGTTCTATGTACGGTTATTGAAAACTTTCAATTGAGTTGTTCACGTCCTTAATTTGGCATGAACCCTATTTTGAGAAGTCTTGTACAAACTTTTTATAAACGTCTTTTAAGACTTGAGCAGTTGACTTTGAGAAAGAGTAGAGTTGAGTCCATTTTCTCTAAAATTATATATGTGAACTAAGTATTCCTAAGAGTAAATGTTTTCACATTTAAAAGAGGAGGAAACTGAGATTTCCAAATGAGTTCTGAGCAGTCTAGTACCATCTCTTCTAAGAGAAATATTTTGAGTAATAATCTCAAACTACAGAAAGAGTTATGTTTTTAAACATATGAGCTAGTTATATTTCAGGAGTAGTATTGAGCACCAATATAGGGGAGAGTTCAGATAACTCATAGCCCCCATAAACCATGTAGTTGACATGGGTAGAAAGGGTCATACTTTTTAGATGATTCCTTAATGCTTTTTAGCATAGTCTAGTGGATCCACTTAGTTGAGGAGATCTATACTCCGGCAAGGTATAAGACAGTTTTGGCTGCGTGGGTGAGACGATGTATCATCACATAGCTCATAGTGATGTTTATCGATTAGAGAATCTCCCAAACAGAGTTATATTGTATTTTTATATACAAACTAAGTTATTATTGTATTCTTCAATATATTGAGTTGTTATCAACTGTTTTGAAATCATTTCATATATTGCATCATTTATTGTTGCTTTATCATGAGTCGAGTATCCAAAGTTGAGTATCCAGAGTTGAGTATCTTAATATTGAGTTGAGCCTTATTTCGAATTATTGAGTTGAGTCTTATTTCACTGAGTTGAATATCTTATCATTGAATTGAGCCCTATTTTCTCTAAGATAAGTTGAACTATGTTTCTTTGAGTTGAGTTTGGTTGAATTAAGTTGAGTGAGTTGAGAAGAGGTAAGTATGTTTCTTTTCCATCAGTTCAAGCTTATGTTTATACTTTAGAATCCCCCGTAAATGCTCGTACATTCCATGTACTGAACCATTTGGCATGCATCATTTCATAATGCAGATACAGGTATTCAGGATCATCAACAGGTGTTTCGTTGAGGTCATGGTATATTCCAATCAGCTTTGATGATGCTTTTTTACATTCCGGAGGACTTCAACTTTATCTTATAGTTAGTAGTTTTGAGATGTCGTGGGCTTTGTCCCAATATCCTTCTGTAATAGAAGAGGTTTCATAGATAGACAAAGTTGAGTAGTTTTCAGTATATATCTTCCTCGAGTTGTTTTTACAAACTCTAAGTTATCTATTGAGTATTGTTCACATTATTTAAAAGTTGAAATTATTTAATTTAATTTAGTTTTTAAAATTTGCATGCTTAAGTTAGTTTTTCGATTGTAGTCAGCCAGGATGAGGGTTCGATTGAGGACAAGCAATGGTTCTTGAGTGTCGGCCACATCATAGGTGTAGATTCGAGTTATGACAAAATTGGTATCAGAGCACAGAGCTCAAGTGTCCTAGGGTGTATATGAAGTTGTGTCAGTAGTATCTTGTTTATGGTTATGAGCGCCCACTTCTATAATTGAAGGACTATAGACATTTAGGAAAAGTTTCCCTTCTTTCATACTCTAAATTGTGCAATAAAACTATGTCATAAGGAGCTTATTCAAAATCGTGCATTTCTTATATCCATTCGACTACCCCTCCTACTCAAGGTAGTTAGAAAGCTATCCCAGATCCTTATCAATGATTTAATCTCAGCAAAAGTCTTGAGAAAGTCATGAGACTGTAGAGTGTCTTAAGAGAAGCACATGAGTGATCTTAAGTATGGAGATTCAAAAGGATGCACTCTTATTCATATGACTCGTGCGTTCGAGCTAAAAGCTATGTATTCCCAGACTCTCTTCTCTAAACCTTGTTATAGTTGAGATCCTTATGAGGAAGTTTGTTTTGGAGTTTGGGTAGTATTTTCACCCAAAAAGATAGTATGAGTTATGATATTATAAGCAGTAGTAGTAACAGTCCCCAAAGTTAGAAGAATGCATGAAGAGGTTCAGTAATCTAAGAAAGGGAGATAGTGATGAGGCAAGCTATGTTATTATAGTCATGCACCTAGTAAGTTATTAATGAAGAGTTTTCCCTTATGGGTAGACTAAGAAGTGATGAGTTTGTGTAGATTTCATTATAGGAGGTAGAGTAAGAGTGAGTAGTATGAATGAGTTACAAGTATACTTTAACTATAAAGGAGTTTATGATGATATGTCATCGTGTTAGAGGAGGCTAATTATATGTGTTGAATAGAAGAACAGAGTATTCATGAATTGATAGATCTAATCTAGGCTTATGATATGTTTGAGAGGGTCATAATGTTCAGAAGGTTATAGAACTGATTAAGCAATGAGGTTTAGTATAGTAGGCGAGAAATCGTATTGATATTCAGGTTTAGTAATGAACATTAAGTTTGAATTTTAGATGAGTGTCATGATCGAAAGATTGGCAGCATGAGGGTGATGATGTTAGTCTTGGGATTTGATCTGGTAGAATTAACATGGTGTAGGTGAGGGAATTGAGATGTTTGATGCAATGAATATGAGTGGTACAAGTGAGAGACCCTAACTTTTAGGTAAGGGCAGAGAAGTGTAGATAAGTCACAAGAGTAACTAGAATATTAAGAGGTGTACCGAGATGGTATGTAATTAGATGAGGTTCCAATTAAGTTAATAATTTTCAATGTGTGCCTAGATAACATAGTTGAGTTGTCAATGTGGAATATGTCCATAGCTTTCAAGTGTCAGTTTTAGACCTAAGGGGGAGATGATAATATGAGAAATCAAGTCAAGTGTTGAGAACAAGAGAGGAATGAGTCCAACAGAGTATGGGAGACATCTTTTAGAGGCCTTTTAGTAGTGAAGTGATGTTAAAAGGATAAGGTTAATGATCTTATCGTGATGATGATGGTATGATAATTTCATCTAAGGTTATAAATGAAAAGGAAAAAGAGGATGAAGTTTTACTATGAAAAATAGTGAAATGAGAGCCCTTAGTTGGTTCCGAGTAGTGATGAGGGAAATTCTAGTTTGTATGGAAGAGATGATGAGAAAATGAGAACTTCTTAAGGAGTTGGTTAGTAGGAGTACATGGAGTTGTTGGAGTACTAAGATTGAAGGTGGTCTTGTTAAACATTAGGTGGTTCTTGATATGAGCCCAATGTGGTGGTAAAGAGTAATATTCTTGAGATGAGAATCCCTATAGACAGGTATAGAACCCAAACCTAAGGATTTGGGTTAATCTTGAATATAGTAAGAGTAACCCTGTTCCATAACCAGTCCATCCATCATTCGAGGACAAATAATACCAAGGGGGAGATATTGTAACACCCCAGAAATTTTTTGAGCTTAGACTCGAACCATCCTTCATTGTGAGTAAGATTTTACCTAGGAATTTTAAATTTTCTTCAGTTTTAAGGTCACTAGAAGTAGCACCTTGAGTTCCAAAAAGAACTAAAGAGAAATTCATTGAAGTCATTCCTAAGTTCTTCTAAGTTTTGGATCAACTTCAAACGACCATAACTTTCAGTACAGGATGAGTTAGGTGGTGCTTATTGTGACCAACGACACTAACTACGGTTCGAGTGTCTACGATCGTCGATAATATAGTAACCCAACCAAGGGTTGGGGTCGAGTCCCAAGGGAGCGGTCTTGAGAATTAATAGAAAATTAAAATCTAGTTCTAACTAGTCGTAGCTAAAGACATTAACGATTAAAAACATTGTAAATCAAATGGGGACACAAAAGTGTCAAATATCAATTTGGGGGTTTTGTCACAAGTAAGTAAAAACAACAAAAATAACAATAAAATCAAGTATGGGGAAGAGTTCTTGGGGTGTGACCTCAATACAAGTTGAGATAAACGGTTGGGTACATGCTTTCGATAGGAAATTTGCAACATAATAGTGACTAGGCTAAGATTTAGATGGAAATAAGTTCCCTCTCGGGCAACTTACCCCATTTCAAATGCATTCCTCTCGGACACCCATTTGTCGCATGAAGACCAGCCTACGCCTTACCCCACTCACTCTATCGAGCTGAGTGTTAGGATATGGGACTAGGACTGACCCTCTCGGGCTGAACCTCATGTCGACCCACTCCTTAGGCCATCAGTCTAGTGGTCTTGGTTTCGCGACCTCCCTTTCGGGAAAGCCGAAAACACATGGGTGACTTTGTATTTGCAACTACAGACCCATTAAATTAAACCACAACCACTAGGTGAAATCTCCATTAAAATACATCTAACCTATCAACAAGCAAGACCCAACAATAATATCAACACTTATTTGCTAAATCACACCCCAAGAATGGGGTTTTTTTGCCACACATCAAGAAACAACAAAATTCACCTAAAATGATAGTGAAATCAAATGAGTATAAGAAATTAAACCTTGATTTAAGAAAAGGAAGAAGAATGGAGAAGGACCACTTCCAACTTGGGGAGGATGAACTCCTTTCTTCAAGCGTCCCAAAAACCCTCTCCAAACTTGAGAGTAAAAAGTACTAAAAATTATATTGTCTAAAAAATTATACTAAAAATGTAATGCTAAAACTGATACTAAGCTATAACTGTCAACGAGTATTTATAGTTTTCAAAAATATGTGTTACGACAGATCGTTCGGCGACATTAGTCGGAATCACCGATCAACTTGGCGATTCGCCTTTTGGTGTAGTTCATCGCCGTCTTGCATCATCCTTCGGCATCATCATGCTCTGGGTCATTGGGTGACATAGTACTACTTCACGTACCTTCTAAGCGATGCGCCGACTGCTCCCTTTTTCCGCCGACTTGATCCTTTCCTTCAGGGCTCAGTACACTGGAACAAAAGGCGAAGTGAGACCCTTCGCCAATTCGCCAAGTGAACTCGGCGATCCTCAGGATTTTATTTTCTTGTTCTTTTCAGCCTTTTCGTTCCTTTTTGCGAAGTAGCATCCATGTTTTCCTTCAAACTTCAAATACCTGAAACTTAAAGGTTTTCATCAGATATTGAGATAAAATAAGCATTTGAGGACACTATTTCTAGTAAAATAAAGCCCTAAATGAATCCAATTTGTGGACTCATCAGTGACCCATAAGATATCAAATGAAAGGTCTTTGATTTAACTTTCCAATGCCACCAAGTTTGCTAAGTTTTTAGTTCGGATGAGTGACATATGCCCTTTTGAAGTCAGCCTGTTCAATTAAGTAAAGTTACCCAAAAAATATGAGGGTATTTTGTTCTTTTCCTTACCCAATAAGATTTAATTTATTTTTAGTAATAATTTAGGGGTCTAAACAGATTAGAATCAGTTTCATTAATCCCCAATACACTTAGGTTTTTAGAAGAGAGTCCAAGAAGAGAAAAGAGGAAGGGTTCAAAGCATTCATCGAGATTCTTGGGTTTCGTTGTGGATTTTCTCCAAGGGTGTGATCCCTAAGAGGTATGTGAGTTCACATAGTGTTGATTTCGTTCACCCACATCCCAATCAGGATTAATTCAACGTAATTTCATTCTTGAACGTAGAGGATTTGAGTTCTTGATGAGTTTTGTTGAAGTTTCTTTCGAAATCTTGATTGTTGAAGTTTTGATTAGTTCTTGAGATAATCATATGAGGTTTAAGGTGCTTTTTGAGTATATTCTTGTACACTAATGTTGCGTATTCGAATCGAAGTGATTGGGGAAGAAACCATTCGATTCTAAGTGAATTGGGGTTAGAAAATGAGTAACAAAATTCATCAAGTTTTCTCGGAAGAGGGGTGGGGCACCATGCCACTCAGTACGCCACGACTTTCTTACTGTAGTTTTGGCTCTAGAGTGCCACGCCACTCAGTATGCCATGACTTTCCTTCTGTAGTCTTGGCTCTGGGATGCACCGCCACTTAGTACGCCAGGGTCGCCAGGTCCTCTACCCTTTCCCACTTCTTTCCATTAGAGTTCCCTCGAATCGTACCTATGTTTTCTAGTTAATTTCTATCATCTAAGGTACGCCTAAACATCTAGATATCATCCACAATATGAGATCATAACCCTTGAATCCATAATTCAAATTCAAGGTATAGCTAAGAGTTAAGTCTTGAGAGTTCTTTCGAACATTTTGAGGAAGTCCCTTTGAGTCTTTTTGAGGAGTTTTCTACAACTTCTAATAACTTGTTTCTAGACTCAAGCAAGTGAGTATGAGAATGAGGAGAATGTATTCATGAGTCTACAATATCATCACAAGATCGTTCATATCATGAACCATAACTCTTAAATTCATAATTCAAATTCAAGAAAGAGTTAAGAGTAGAGTTCAAGAAATTCTTTGAGTTCAATTGTGAATCCTTTGAGATCAAATATCGATTTGAGCCATATTTGTAGGAAGTAAGTATAAAAGTGAGAAGATTCGTACACATGAGTTCCATATTGTTATTTAGACCCTCGAGTCGAGTCGTTCATGCCCATAAATTCCGCATGAACTTCATAAATTGAGTATCTTTGAGAGGAGTAGTATCTTAAAGTTCTAAGTTTTGAGTATTGAGTTCCTAACCCCTTTGACATTATATTCCTAATCATGGAACTATTACATGTTACCCAAGAAGTCCTTGAGTTGAGTTGTTCATGCCCATAATTCCGCCTGAACCCTATGAGTTAAACATTCTTGAAATGATTATTATCGTTGAAGTTCTTGAGTTATGAGTTGTTGAGTTCCGAGCATGTACTTCTATGTATGGTTATTGAAAGCCTTAAATAGAGTCGTTCACGTCCATAATTCGGCATGAACTCTATTTTGAGAAGCCTTTTACAAACTCTTTCTAAACTTTTTTGAAGACTTGAGCAGTTGAGTTTGAGAAAGAGTAGAGTTGAGTTCATTTTATTTAAAATTATATATGGGAACTAAGTATTCCGAAGAGTAAATGTTTTCACATTTAAAAGAGGAGGAAACTGAGATTTCCAAAAGAGTTTTGAGCAGTCGAGTACCATCTCTTTTAAAAGAAAGATTTTGAGTAATAATCTCAAACCACATAAAGAGTTATGTTTTTAAACATATGAGTTAGTTATATTTTGGGAGTAGTATTAAGCACCGATATATGGGAGAGTTCAGACAACTCACAGCCTCATATAATCCATGTAACCAACATGGGTAGAAAGTTTAATACTTTTTAGATGATTCCTTAATGTTTTTAAGCATAGACTAGTGGATCCACTTAGTTGAGGAGTTCTATACCCCGGCAAGGTGTAGGATAGTTCTGACAGTGTGGGCGAGACGTTGTATCATCACATAGCTCATAGTGATGGTTGTCGGTTTGAGAATCTTTCAAAGAAAGTTATATTGTATTTTTATATACAAACTGAGTTATTATTGTATTCTTCAATACATTGAGTTGCTATCTTCTATTTTAAAAGCTTTCCATATATTGCATCTTTTATTGTTGCTTTATATTGAGTTGAGTATCCAGAGTTGAGTATTTTATTGTTGAATTGAGCATATTATTATTGAGTTGAGCCTTATTTCTCATTATTGAGTTGAGCCTTATCTGAATGAGTTGAATATCTTGTCATTGAATTGAGCCCTATTTTCTCTAAGTTGAGTTGAACTATGTTTCTTTGAGTTGAGTTGAGTTGGGTTGAATTAAATTGAGTGAGTTGAGAAGAGGTAAGTATGTTTCTTTTCCATCAGTTCAAGCTTATGTTTATGCTTTAGAATTCCCCTTACATGCTTGTACATTGCATGTATTGAACCAATTGGCATGCATCATTTCATGATGCAGATACAGGTATTTAGGATCATCAATAGGCATTTTGTTGAGGTCATGGGATATTCCAGTCAGCTTTGGTGATGCCATCTTACATTCCGAAGGACTTCACCTTTATCTTACAGTTTGTAGTTTTGACATGTCGTAGGTCTTGTCTCGATATCCTTTTGTAATAGTAGAGGCTTCATAGATAGACAAAGTTGAGTAGTTTTCAGTATGTATCTTCCTTGAGTTATTTTTACAAACTCTAAGTTATCTAATGAGTATTGTTCAGATTATTTTAAAGTTGAGATTATTGCATTTAATTCAAATTTTAAGTTTTGCATACTAAAGTTAGTCTTCCGCTTGTAGTCAACCAGGATGAGGGTTCACTTAGGGACCAGCAATGGTTCTTGAGTGCCGACCACGTCCAAGGTGTAGACTCGGATCGTGACAGCAAATATTAGAAGAAAATTATACTCTAACAACTAAATGCTTCAAAAAATTGAAAGTGATATCTTAATATTATATTTCAAGAAGTCACAATAGTTATTATCAATTAGTACTAAATTACTCTAGAGTCTAGACACACCATAAAAATTAGGGAAGGTATAAGGGTGGATATGAAAGATAAAGCAAAATACGGAAGGTAAAAAATATATATAAACATTTGGACAATGACGATGAAGACTATTGGTGTCTTTCTTTTTCTAATTTTTAGCCAACTAATGAAAAGAAAATCTAAAATACTCAAGTTTACCAAAGAATAAGGCCTTCTTGTAAAATTTGTATTATACAAAACTATACTCCTTAAAAATTCAAACTAAAAAGTACTATACATGAGGTCTGCATTACTAGTTCAAGAAATAAATGCAATATTGAGAACCCAAATTTTATGTCTTACTAAAATACATAAAATAAATAGAATGAAGAGAATATAAATAACCTAGGAGTAGTGACATTCTATATTTAATTCACCCAGATATATATATCCCTGCAAAAATATATTATAACACACAAGAAGATACAATCAATAAGTAATATTCTCAAATAGAAATAGAATTAGAGTTACGTATTCTTATTTTTAAAGAATATGGATCTAATGATAAATCACTCAAAATTAAACAAAAAGAAATACACTGAAAATAGAATGAGATTGTCGGTTTCTTTCTGGATTCAATGGGGTGATGGTTACGTATAGAAAAGAAGGGAATGGAGGCCACTAAAATTGAAAGAGAAATTTGTGGAAAAGGAATAAATAAAAAAGAGGGAACGTTTGCCGCTTATTTTTCCTACAATAAATATGAAAAAAATTATTTGAAAAATTAAGTATTAATCAACAATAAAAATATATTTAGCAGCCATAAAAATTTATTGATATAAATTTATTTTTACACTATAAATCAATTTTGATGTTAGTTCTAATATTAATGTACACTTGAGAAAATTAATAAGATTGACTATTTTGAAAAGGAGATATAAAGCTTGGACTTCCATAGGTGAAATTATAAATTTATTGTAAATTACATTTATAAAAAGTGTTAATTAAGATGTGTTATTTGATTCAATTTAAAAAAACAAGATTGATAAAATACTTAAAATTACATTAATTAATAAAAGTCAGTTTATATTGAATTGCAACAATTCCTCAACATTTGTGGAGGTTATTAAGAACCTCAACAAAAAAACGATCACAACAAAAATAATTTTGGAGAGGTTGAAATAAATGCCACAAATTAAATATATCACGTGGGGGGGTTTACAACACCCACACTTATACCGCCACAAAAAAACTATTGTATGGGGGTTTGGCACAAACGCCACAAAATAAACGTATTGTAGGGGTTTCTTATGACTCCTATTAATAAATCGCCACAATTTAATAGTATTTTAGTAGTGTAAAAGCATGGATATGGCTATGATCCAAGCTAACTGCATGGAAGAGGAAGAGACTACAATGACTATATTTTAAAATGGCTTAATGTAGAAATAACTGATGTAGTAGAAATACATCAATATGTAAATTTAGATGAGATAGTTGATTTGTATTTAAAGTAGAAAAACAAATTAAGAGGAAGAAGAAAAATAACGCATGGAGAAGTCGACCAAACACCATCTCTAAGAAGCCGAAGTCGAATCAAGAGGGGAAGGTTCCATCCAAACGTCAAGAAGATAGAGGCAAAGGTAAAGTTGAGGGAGTTAAAATCTTTAATCCTAAATTTTCTAAACCTTCTAGTTCTATTCAATGTCACCAATATCATGGAAGGGGACATATGATGCATGAAGTCCAAGTAGAAGAAACATCATACTTAGGGACAATGGTGAGTATGAGAGTGAAAAAAGTGAGGGAGAAGAAGAAGATGAAGGTGTTAGTGAGGAAAATGATCGAGAACTACCTAATGATGGTATAATTGAAGTGGTTAGGAGAATAATGACTATAATATGGGTAGTATTGATGAAGCGCTTAGGGAGAATTTGTTCCATACTAGGTGTTTATAGAAGACTTATTCTATGATTATTGATGGGGGGAAGTTGTGCAAATGTGGTGAGTTCATACTTGGTGGATAAACTAGGAATTACATGCATGAAACACTCTACCTCATATAGTCTCCAATGGTTGAATGATAGTGGTGAAGTGAAAGTAAACAAACAATACATGATTTCATTCAATGTTGGTAAGTATGAAGATGAAATTCTTTGTGCTGTAGTTTCAATGCAAGCATGTCATGTTTTACTTGGCCGACCTTGACATTATGATAGGGACACTACTCATCATGGGAGAAAGAATAGTTATAGTCTTCTGCATAATGGTAAGAAGTTTACTCTTCCACCATTATCTCCTTCTCAAGTATTTGAAGATAAAAATGATCTGAGGGAAACAATGAGAAAACAAAGGGGAGAGATAAAAAGTGAGCTTGAGAAAAAACAAAAGGGCCAAGAGATAGAAAAAAAGAGATGGCCGAGAGAAAGCGAGAGAAGGAAGCAATCTAAATAAAGAGGTAAAAGAGGGTTTGAGTGAAAAAATGAAAGATTTTGGTTAGAGGAAAGAGGCTAAGTAAAATAAAAAGAAGAATCTTTATATAAAAGCCAAAGAGTGTTTAAATGCTAGAAAAGAAGGGCTGCTCATAATACTGCTTACTTACAAGGAAGTGTTGATTAATTTTGAACAACTAATGCCTTCTTTACCAAATAGTATTTCTTCTCTTTTGCAGAGTTTTGAAGATGTTTTTCGCAATGACAAATGGATTTCAACCTTTGAGAGGGATTGAGCACTCAATAGACTTTGTGCCTGGGTCTGAACTTCCGAATAGGCCTATATATAAGGAATCCTGAAGATACGAATGAATTACAAAAACAAGTTGAAAAATTTCTTGGAAAGGGTTTTGTTCGAGAGAGCATGAGCCCATGCTCTGTTCCTGTCCTGTTGGCACCAAAAAAGGATGAAAAATGGAGGATGTGTGTAGAGTGTCGAACCATCAACAAGATAACGGTAAAGTATCACCATTCTATCCCTCGTCTTGCTGATATGTTGGACCAACTATATGGTTCCAAAATATTTTCTAAAAGTAATCTAAGAAGTGGTTACCATCACATTCGTATGAATCCCGGAGATTTATGGAAAACTGCTTTCAAGACTAAATATAGACTTTATGAGTGGTTAGTTATGCCCTTTAGTTTGACTAATGCACCAAGCACTTTCATAAGACTAATGAATTATGTTTTTAAAGATGTCCATTGCAAATTTGTTTTGGTGTATTTTGATGACATATTGATTTTATTTCAAAACCTAGATGAACACCTAGAGCACCTAAAACAATTTTTTGAAGTTTTTAGAAATCAATGCTTATTTGCTAATCTCAAAAAGTGTACTGTAACACCCCTCAAAATGAAGTAGGATAAAGTAGAGCCTCACATGGATTTTATGCATTAATAACTTGTTAAAATAATGAGGAATAGCCTTTTAAATCAGTTTTTGAGAGTTTGGAAGTCAAACGTCAAGGGACGACCAAGACGTTCGGAAACTAGTCTTTTACGTGTTGGTTTGTTCTAGTATGTTGTTCATGTTTTTATGTGTTGTTTGGAGTCTAAAATCAATGGAGGTGACCCTAGTGTCTTAATAAATGT
>JAJOOS010008430.1:0-16116 GCA_029582725.1 Solanum chiquidenum
TTATTTTTGTATAAACTCAAAATAACGAATTTATACAATTACAAACATCATAAGTGCAAATAGTTATACAAATTATATTATACAAATTCTGAATTATACAAAAGTTATACAAATTATATTATACAAATTCTGAATTATACAAATGCGCGAATTATACTAAATTAAAAAGCTGAGTAGTGTAATTATAGCTAAAAGTAAGCCGCAAATTGTAATTAAGGTAAACTATAGCTATATTAAGTAATTAACTAATATATGTTTGTTTATACGCGTAATTTTCCCTATAAAATATCTATATTATGAAGCTTATGTAAAAAGAAAGGAGGAAAGAAAAGTATTATAATAATAATAACGCACTTGCTCCTATTCATTCTTTCTCATTTTTAAGAGCTACTAAAATTCATTTAAAATGTTTCACTTTGCTTTAAGTTATTTTACCGATTGTTTCTCATTGAAAGAATGAAGTCTCAAAAAATCAATACTTGGATGAAACTTTTGAATCGAAAATCATCACATAAGTACTAGAGAAATTTAATGTTATCATTTTTTTTGTTTAAAATATTTTTTAAAAGCATGTAATTGTTCTCAAGAAAAAAATATTTGAGATGCCCAATTTCTCGATCACCAAGAATCACAACTTAGCTACAAATTTCATAGAGTACTGAAACGAAAAGTTTGTATATTTTGATAGTTAATTTATAAATGGAAAATGGCCTAAAATACGCTCAAATTATTGAAAATGGTACAAACTATCCTTCATCCACCTATTGGTTCTCAAATACCCCTGTCATCCACCTATTGACTCTCAAATACCCCTTCATCCAAATTTGGGTCCAATATTGACCACTTTTATAGTGGATTATAGTTTAAATAATTTAAATAATTTTTTAATACGTCTATTGTTTATAATTTAATTTATTAAACTAATTTATAAACCCACCCATTACTAATTATACCCAACCCAAAATAACTACACTCGACTCAAATTAACTACACCCGACCCAAATAAACTACATCCACCTCAAATTACATTTACCCCACTGATTAAAACAAATACACATTTCATTCCCAACATTTTACTTCCTCTTCCAACCTCTTTTCCAAATATATTCGCCTACAATCTCGGAAAGCACTAAATAAATACGCTCATATATTACCATAAAAAATCATGAGTGTTTTGGTGATTTTTATGGTGATACATGTGTCTATTTAGGTATTATTTTTTCAGATTGCAGGCTAATATACTGGGGAAGAAAATTGGAAGATGAAGTGAAATATTGGGAATGAAGGGTTCATTTGTTTTAATCGATGGGGTAAATGTAATTGAGGACGGGTGTAGTTAATTTGGATCTACTGTAGTTAATGTGGTTCTGGTACAATTAGTAATAGGTGGGTTTGTAAATTAATTTAAGTAATTAAATTGTAACTAATATATGGTCGCCACGTATTTTTAAAAATTATTTAAATGATAATATGTTATAAAAGTGGTCAATAGTGGACCCAAATGTGGATGACATGAGTATTTGGGAACCAATAGGTGGATGGCATGGGTATTTAGGAGCCAATAAGTTGATGGAGGGTAGTTTTGTACCACTTCCAATAGCATATAATTATAAAGTGATAAGTTTTAAATTAAAGGCTCGATGATGATTGTAGAATTTATTCTATTATGTTATTGATTGAGGATAAGACATTGGATTCAAGTTTCATCATACCAAAAGGTATGACATCAATCAAAGTCTTGATGCAACATGATGATAAGATTTTGGGTTCAAATTCCATCATATTTTGGTCTAACACACCTTTATATGGATAAGATAATGGGTTTAAATCCCAATACAATATATTGGTGATACAATGATGACTGAGCAAATCGATATGCTCTTGATAAAAAAAATTGTGAAGCCAGTTCCATTGAATATGCTCCATTCTTTAAAATGAATGTGATAGCAATAGATTATATATTTGAAAGATGACAAGATAATTTTATGGTTCCAAATATGAATATTGACATGAAGGAACAAAATAATAATAATAGTCATCGTTCTAATAATTATTAAAGAAAGAACATTATGAGTTCTCAAAATGGTCCTTCAAAGAGTGAATGTAAGTTTTTGTCATCAAAATAGTATTAAAGGTCATTAGACACATGGTTATTGTGTGATCTAATAATTTGATAAGTTTATAAATCGTCCATCAAAAGAAAGAAAGAAAGAAAAAGTGGTGGTACACTTCAAAAAGTGATGTTGAAGTGTGTCATATAAATATGATAAATATTAAAGATATGACAACAAGCTTATAATTAAAAATTATGAAGCATGTATATATAATAATAGTCATGAGTTCCTTGAAGAGAATGTGACTTTTGATAAACATCATGAATACTTGACAATTCTTGAAAGTGAATGTGTCAAGAGATGATGAAAAATAAGAATAATAATGTGTTTATATATGATTGGATAATTTCCACTACTCACCTCTATATGAGGTTTGAGAGAAGTTTATTTTGATATAAATGGTCATTGATAAAAGTACTTTTAATACATCACAAATATTGTGGTATATTTTATTATAAACTACCAAAAGGTCAGAAGATAGAAATAATTCTTGAATGTAAGATTATGACCATGACCAAGAATCAAAATTATTGATTGAACAATTATCATTAGTAATGTATCTCTGTACGTCAAAGATATTTTTCCATATTTATTTATTTTTTAAAAGGCAGGAGAAGATACTATTGTAACATCCCAAAAATTTCTAAGTTAAGACTCGAACCATTCTTCAATTGTGAATAAGATTGTACCGAGTGATTTTTAATTATTGTTAGGTGTTAAGGTCAATTCTTGAGTGTGGGAATGATTTCGAAGATTAAATAAGGTCACTAGAATCCCATACCACAAAGTTGAGTTGAAAGCTTTCTTACCGATTGAATTTCAATGTGAGATTTTTCTTGTGTCAACTTCAAATGATCATATCTCTTAGCACACAAAAAAAAGGTGTCCCTTGACCTATTAAATTAAAGGTTTTTTAGTTATTTTTCCAACGCCGCCAAGTTTGCTTAATTTTGAGTTCGGAGTAAAAAGATATTCTTGTTTTAGTGAAGCCTCAATTTTAAGACACCTCAATCGTTTTTAGAGGGGTAGTTTGGTCTTTTCCCATCCCTACTAAGACTAGCCACGTTTTTCTTCACCTAATTAAAGATCTAGGCAGTGCTAAAACAATTCTTCATGTTTTTAAACAGTTAGAAGAATTAGAGCAAGGTTTCAAGAGGAGAAAAAGCTAGGGTTTAGGCATTCTTCAAGTTTCCATCGATTTCGCCAAGAACCTTTGTTCTTTCCAGGTATGTAAGGCTTCTCATAGTGTTGGACTTGTTTTTTCTCACACCCTACATCTCAATTTAGTCAAGAAATCATTATATTTGAAGGATCCATTCGTAGTTCTTGATTTGAGTTCAATTCTTTAACAATGAAGGTTTTGATTCTTTTGTTTTGTGAATCTTTGGTGGAGTTATGTTTCCAAAGGAATTGTATGAAATTTCTCATGTATTCGTGTTGGGTTTGAGAATCAAGAAGAGTTTAGGAGAAATTTTTCTGATTCTAAACTAGTGGGGGTCGTAATTTTAGCTTGAAAATTCGTTGGGTTGCTAGGCAGGGGTATGGGGCGGTGCACCACGAAGGCGCCAAAGTTGGCTCCCACAAGTTTGGGGACTGGCGCCCTGCACCAGAAATGCGTCCCAAACCTGGGGCTGAAGTTTTGTGCCTGGTCCCCCGCACCAGCAGTGTGCCAGGGGTCGCATGGCCGATGCTTTCTATGTTTCATCCGGATGCGTTTGTTTGAGTGGTGGCTACGTTTCCCTTCTCCGTATTAGCTCCTATAAGCTCCATTTACCTTTGAGAATTCCTACATGTTCTAATCATGTGTCTTAAGCACATTCAAAACTAAAGTGAGTTTAAGAGAAAAGTTCAAGATATTTTATTGAGTTAATTTTGAGTCCTTGAGTTCCTGTTTCTTTTTGAAATTCTATTCCTAATTATTGAAGTGTTATATGTTATGCATGAAGATTCTTGAGTTGATTTGTTCATTTTTATATTTCATCATGAACCCTATGAATTGAGTATTCTTAAAATGAATAGTATTATGAGTTCTGAGTTCTGAGTTCTTGAGTTCTGAGTATTGAGTTTTATATATTGTTATTAATATCCTTGAGTTGATTCATTCATGTCTATATTTCAGCATGAACCCTATTTAAGTTATGACTTTTGAGAATCTTTTAAAGTCAACATTTGTGTTTAAATAGAGTTTTGAGGAAGTAAAGAGGAGTTTGAGAAAGAGTATAAGGGAACAAAGTATTTTCCAAATGTTTCGCTTTTTATATGAAGAAAGAGAGTATTATTTTGAGAAAAGAGAAACTTTGATTTCTAAACAAGTTTATGAGTTCAGAGATATTACAAACCTCTTTTAAGAGGATAGTTTGAGCAATTATCTCAAACTAGAGAAAGGGTAAGTTTTATATATTTGAGCATGAGTATATATATTATTGAGAGTAGTATTGAGTACCGATATGGGGATGAGTTCATACAACTCAAAATCCTCATAAATCATGTATGCCAACATGGGTAAAGGATCATATTTTTTTAGATGAATCCTTAGTGCCTTCAAGCAAAGCTTAGTGGATCCACTTAGTTAAGGTATATTTCTATACCCTGACAAGGTATAAGACAGTTTTGATAGTGTGGGCGAGACGTTGTATCATCACGTAGCTCATAGTGATGGTTACCAGTTAGATTATCTCCCAAATAGAGTTAAAAGTGTATTTATTAAATTACTTAATATGTTGAGTTTAGAGATAAGTAAGTATTTTTGTAAAGTTTTAATGATTTCACTTCTTTATTTCTTTACATTCAGTTGAGTATATATCTATATCTACTGCATTTTTTTAATTTAGTTATTTATTATTCAACTATATTACATACTCGTACATTCAACGTATTGATGTCATTTGACCTGCATCTTTTAATGATGCAGATACAAGTTCTTAGGATCCTCAACAAGAGTCCGTGGAGATCAATTTATCTGCTTGTCATCTTTTGAGTAAGACCTCCTTTCTTCTGGAGGACTCCAGTTTTATGAGTTGTTAGTGGTAGTTCCCATAAGGAGTCGTGGGTCTTGTCCCAACACTCATCTTTTTATAGTAGGGGCTTCATAGATAGACAGTTTTGGAGAGTCTTTATGTTTCAGATGTTTTATTTAAAATTTATGTTTCATACTCAGTATATTCAGCAAATTTTTGAGATTCAGTAAACTATTTTAAATGTTTCTTTCAATTTGATTCTTATGTATGCTAGAGCTAGTCTTCCGCTTGTATTCATCCAGGATGAGGGTTCACTTGAGGTCAAGCAATGATTCCTGAGTGTCGGCCACGTTCAAGGTGTAGGCTCGGGGAGTGACAAACTTGGTATCAGAGCACAGAGCTCAAGTGTCCTAGGTATTCTATGAACCCGTGTTAGTAGGATCTTATTTAGGATTGTGAGGGGCCCACTTGTATAAATGAGGGATTACAAACATTTAAGAGAAGTTTTCCTTCTTTCATACTCTAAATTGTGCACTAGTACTATGTCATAAGGAACTTATTCATACTCGTGCATTTCTTAAAATCCATTTGACTACCCCCTCATACTTATGGTAGTTTAAATCCAAAGTCAGTTCCTTATCGATGAGTTACTTTTAGCAAAAGTGTTGAGAAATTCATGAGACTACATAGGGGATAGAGAGAAGCCCATGAGTGATCTTAAGTGTTCAGATTCGAAAGAATGCACTTTTATTTATATGAATCGTGCGTTCATGCTAAAGCGAGATGTACTCCTAGACTTTGTTTTCTAAACCTTATACAAGTGAGACCTTTAAGAGAAGAGTATGGTTTAGAATGTTTGGGCAATACTTTTCACCCAAAAGATAGTATGAGTTGTAATGTTATGAGTTAGTAGTAGTAGAAATGCACGAGTTAGAAGTATTCATTTAAAGGTGTAGTAACCTAATAAATGGGGATAGTTATTGAGTAGAGTATGTAAGTTGTAGCCATGTACCTAGTAACATGTACCTAGTAAGTCATTAAGGATGAGGTTTCCTTATGTGTAGACTAAGGAATAATAATTTGGTATAGAGTTCATGATAAAGGGTAGAGGAATAGTTACAAGTTAGGATGAGTTAGAGTATACATTAACTAGAAAAGAGTTTATGATGATGTGTCAAAATGTTAATAACGACCAACTATAGGTGTTGAATAGAAGAGCAGGAGTATTCATGAGGTGAGAGATCTACGATAGGCTTATAAATTTAGAAGGAAGAACCTCATGGTATTCAGAGGTTTATAGAACTAATTAGGCAATGATGTGTAGTGAATGGGTAAGTAGTACTTAAGTTGTGAAATTGAATGTGATGGTAATTGTAAGTATGTAGACAGAGAGATAAAGATTGACTACTTGTTATGAGGTCTTAGTGAGCAAGTATTTCTTAATTTTATCTAGTATTCATAAGTTATAGTATGTGAGAAATTGTAATGATAATTGTGTTTAGTACTAGACACTAAGCTTGAATTTGAGACGAGTGTCGTAATAAAAAAATAAGATGGCAACATGAGGGTGAGGATGTTAATTTTGAGATCTGATCTGGTAGATTTGACATAGAGTAGGTGAGGAATTAAGGTGTTAGTTGCAATGAGTATGAGTGGTACAGGTATGGGATTCTAACTTTTAGATGAGAGAAATAAAGTGTGGCTAAGTCATTAGAGTAACAAGAGCATTAAGAAGTATACCGAGATTGTATATAGTCAAACAAGGTTCCAATTAAGTTTATGATTTTTCATGTGTGCCTAGATAGTATATTTGATCTGTCAATATGTAATAGACTGATGTAAGCAATATTTTTTTCCTTAAGAGTTATTAATCAGCTTTATAAGTCAATGCGGGTAATAGTTATAGAAAGTCTTTTAATAGAAGCCGAAAGAAGTTACGAAAAGTATCTCAGAAAGAAGCCTTAGAAGGAATCTTAGTGCATGCGCGTGGAGAGTTTAGTAGCAATGAGAGTAGCATTTTATGAGTATTAGAGTAAAGCAAATATAGACTAATTTAGAGATGATAGAATAGATCCATAGCTTTGAAGTGTCGGCTTCAAACCTAAGGGGGAGATGATAAGATAAGAAACCAAATCAAGTGTTGAGAATCAGATAGTAATGTGTTCAGGAAGATTTGAAGTGATATATCGATTCATTCATATTCTAGTATATCCCTTAAAGTCAGTCTTTACAACATTTTGTTGATGTCTCTTATATCATAATTGTGTTCATGAACTATGCTCATACACTTCAAAGATATTCACATCTATGTTCAATTTCCAGAATGATGGGAAAATACTTTAACCCCTTGATCTCAATCTTACTCTATAAAGTTATGGATATTAGCCTCATTGCATGAACCTATTCATATAAGCGATGTCTCGTAGAATGCTAAGTATCACAATTTCATTATTTGATCTCAATGGCTAGCAACATAATGTTATGTCATGCATATTCTTATATTAGAATTCTCAAATGAATCATGCTTATGATTGTTTGCCCTAAAGCTCATTCAGTGATCCTTTTTAGTTAGGGAGTGATGTTGATGATGGTAGTTAAGTGATGATACAAGGAGAAGGTTGATGTTTCTTATGTTGGTAGCAATTGTCTACTTTTTCCATCTAAGGTTATAAAAGTGTAAGAATAATGAATGAAGTTTTACTACGAATGCTAGTTAGTTAGCTCCTAATAGTAATGCATGAAATTTCAATTGATACAAATGACGAGGGAAGGAGGAATTCTTAGGAGGATTGGTTAGTAGGAGTACATCGATTGACTATAGTACTAGGCACGAATGTGGTGTTGTCACATGTGGATGAGTACATGAGGCATTAGATGCCTCTTGACTAGGACTCAAAGGTTTATTGAATATAGTGGTAAAGAGTAGTATTCTTGGGATGAGATTCCTTATAGAGGTATGAAACTTAAATCATGTAAATTATATTAGCATAAACATCTCATGTTTAGCATCATGTGAATTAGAGATTAGGCTTGAACACATTAAGAGCAGACAATTTAACTTAGACCTTGGTAAGGGGAGTCACAATCCCTTGTAGGAATTATGAGTTGTGGCTAATGAGGTGCGGTATTCAGAAAGGTATGCATAGTTGAGAAGTGTTGCTAAGCTAAAAAGCTACCAATCATATCACTCAAGGCATAATATTTCTATTCTTACTTTGTGCCTATATATCCTTGCTTTATGTCAAATAGCTTCAGATAGAGCGTGACTATGTTCAAACTCAGATCGTTCTTGACCTATATGCCATAGACAGCTCCATACTCTTAGGAGAAATCAGTTTCGCCTATGTTAGTAGGCAAGTTCAGAAGGCAGAAAGATAGTAAGATTAACCCCTTTCCATTCTTAGTCCAGCCGTCATTCAAGGATGAATGATCTCAAGGGGGAGATATTGTAACATCCCAGGAGTTTTGAGGAAGTAAAGAGAAGTTTGAGAAAGATTATAAGGAAACTAAGTATTTCCCAAATGTTTCATTTTTTTACATGAAGAAAGAGAGTATTATTTTGAGAAAAGAGACTTTGATTTCTAAATGAGTTTATGAGTTCAGAGATATTACAGAGCAATTACTTCTTTTAAGAGGATAATTTGAGCAATTACCTCAAACTAGAAAAAGAGTATGTTTTATACATTTGAGCATGCGTATATATATATTATTGGGAGTAGTATTGAGCACCATTATGTAAATGAGTTCAGACAACTCAAAATCCTTAAAAACCATGTATGCCAACATGGGTAAAGGATTATATTTTTTTCATGAATCCTTAGTACCTTTGGGCAGAGCTTAGTGGATTCACTTAGTTGAGGTGTTTTATACCCCGGTAAGATATAAGACATTTCAGGCAGCGTGGGCGAAACGTTGTATCATCACGTAGCTCATAGTGATGGTTATCGGTTAGAGAATCTACCAAAAAGAGTTAAAAGTGTATTTTTTATTATATCACTTAATATGTTGGGTTCAGAGATGAGTAAGTATTTTTGTAAAGTTTTAATGATTTCACTTCTTTATTTTTTTACATTCAGTTGAGTATATATCTATATCTACTGCAGGCCTTTCATTCAGTTATTTGTTATTCAACTATATTACATACTCGTACATTCAATGCATTGATGTCATTCAACTTGCATATTGTAATGATGCAGATACATGTTCTTAGGATCCTCAACAAGAGCCCGTTGAGATTACTTCATCTACTCGTCAACTTTTGAGTAAGACCTCCTAGCTTCTAAAAGACTCTAGTTTTATGAGTTGTTAGTAGTAGTTCCCTTAAGGAGTCGTAGGTCTTGTCTTGACACTCATCTTTGTATAGTAGAGGCTTCATAGATAGATAATTTTGGAGTCATTTAAAACTTATGTTTCATACTCAGTATATTCAGCGAAGTTTTGAGATTTAGTAAACTATTTTTAAACGTTTCTTTCAATTTGATGCTTATGTATGCTTTTGTTAGTCTTCCGCTTGTAGTCAGCCAAAATGAGGGTTCGCTTGGAGGCCAACAATGGTTCTCGAGTGTCAGCCATGTCTAGGGTGTAGGCTCAGGGCATGACAACTAATGACAAAAGTAAATCAAGAAACAAGTTTGCTTGTAATGATTTTAACCATGACAAATGATATATATTTCTCCTTACATGAGATTTCACCATACAAACAATTTATAAAATATGTGATAGTATCCAATGTTAATTGTGAGTTTTGGTGAGCTAATGTGCTACTGTCCGAAAAATAAAATTGCTCATGATAGTGAAATTGTAGTAAGTCTCGAAAGGAACTTATTAAGTTTCAAAGAAATAGTCAAAGAGAATATATATTTATATACATATAGTGAGACTATAAAATATGGAAAGATTTAATATATTTATATTACTACACTCATAGTGGGTTATAAATATTTATGAGAAAGATTACCTATATTTTTCATGTTGTTTGTGGTAACTAAATATGGAGGGTTATAAATATTTATGAGAAAGATTACCTATATTTTTTATGTTGTTTGTGGTAACTAAATATGGACCCGATGATGGAATCACATGCAAAATAAACTAGAAGTTTACTAACATAAATATCAGTTGGCATGGCTGGTTGACCATCTTTATTCAAATACGATGCGAAAGTAATTGAGAATTCATGTGGTTATATATTAAAGAAATAATAACATCTTCAAGAACTCTCTTGTGTTGTTTGTTATCATGGTAAAGTTATCATTATACCAGTGAATGATGAAATTGATTCGCTGAATTTTTGAAATGTATGAAAAGGTGAATATATTCCACGCCCTAAGGCTACACCCAGGATGTAAACATGGGACTTAGGATCATGAGTGACCCCAAGCTAACCCTGCTGGCATATCATAAGCATACTAATATAACTAAAATAAGATAATTTTTTGCAGAAACTTAAAACATAACATAAAGGGGAAAATGATGGGGAATACTCATTCTAAATCTAAATATATAAAACTGAGTTTAATGACAACTTAAAGATCAAACTCAACTAAACCTGAATCTAACTATGTGTGAATAAAAACCTCTAACTTGCTAGAGATGTTGAGACATGCCTCCAGCTAACTCTAGCAAAACTGAAACTGAAAGACTGAATGTAAAAAGGGAAACTTGTCTATAGTCCTCCAAGAATGAGGACTCACCACTAAAACTACTAAAATGGAGATTGGTAACCGATCTATGTGTGATCTGAATGTTGAGGACTTGAACCTACATCACGAGAAGATATAGCGCAAAGTATGCGTCAGAACTTGAAAGGTACTGAGCATGCATAATAGAATCAACCTGAACAATATATACATAATTAAAAAAAGCAATAAGAACAATGTTAATATCTGAACTGAATGTAAATGCTGAAATATAATAAATACTGAGCTAACTGAATGCACTAACCAAGTATAAACATGTTGAGACTAAATATTGAACTATAATTGATAACCTGGTTAATACACTAGAGTCTGACTGTGGGAGCTACTATTAACCGACATAAAACCATGAGAGTTATCATGGGAGTCCGATGTATCGCCCCATCGAGAGGACCCAATATACCTTGCCATGGTATAGAGGCATGACTGGCGTGATCACTAAATATGTTGCCCACAGAGGGGACTTATCCTACGGGGGTACGTAGTTCTGGGACTATGAGGGTGAATGACCCTTAGTCCACTCGGTATTAAGCCTACTCCCAACTGATTATGTAAGTAACATGTCATAACTAAATTTCTGTAAATACTGAATAGCTTAAAATACTGACATGCTAACTGAAAATGCAATATTAATGAACTGATAATGAAACATTCTTAACTGGAGCATGTATAACTGAATAAACTGACCTAACAAGTGTAATTCATGAACTAAACGAATCTACACAACTAGGGTTCAGAGTTTCCTACAAGAACTAAGAAACAATTCCATGAAAATATGAATATCTGATTTGGATTAGTCTAACAGCTGAATCACAACATAAATCTGAAGTTCTAGAAACCCTAGGTCTAAATATGATATAGAGAATCAAGAATCTGACTGAATTCTATGGACCTAATGGGTGAAAGGAACCCACTAGTGAAATCCCACATACCTGGTGACAAATTTCACGGAGAAATCTTTTGAATTCAGGGATGAAACTGGAGGAAACCTTATTGTGTTCTTGGAGAGGATTGGTCGACTCTTTCTCCCTTCTCTCGTTCAACTTGATGATTTTTTGTAGAATGAGTTGACTAGGGTAAAGTCTAATTGAGTTACTAGGCTAAAACTGACTAAAACGACATAGTTTAGGTGTCCAACGCATAGGGAAAAGACCTAAACGACCCTGACTTAAAAGCTGTCGGGGCCAACCGATGGTCCGTAGACTGACCCACGGTCCGTCCTGTCAACCGTCGTTGGCTTCAGAGAATGGAAATTTTGGGGTCTAAACCACAGACCTAGACCACGAACCGTGGTTCCATCTATGGTTTGTAGGTCCTGGCATGGGTTTACCCTTCGCCAAATTTTCTGGGCTTTCTGGGGAGAGGCTGCAAGTGGCCATCCACGGACCCCACCAATGGTCCATGGGTCACCCTACGGTCCATGAGTGGTGCTTGTCAGTGGCACCTACAACTTCTCGAATCTGCATTCTAGTTTGTCTAGGATATGGGGTGTTACATTATCTCCCCCTTGGGAACATTCGTTCTCGAATGAAGACTAAACTAGCTGAGAAAAAATGGAGGGAAAGAGCTGCAAACCCTACCACTAAGTACTGGAAACCGAAATCTGACTCAACTAAGTTCCCAAAATATGCAAATACATTGAAAATGCAGTTATAACTGAAGAAACAAGATACCAAGACTGAATTTATGCATGAGTAACTGAAAGACTGGAGAGGAACTATTACCTCAAGCTGGAATGGAATCGAAAGGAAAGAGATAAGGATACTTGGCCTTCATGGCTGCTTCTGCTTCCCAAGACTGAATTTATGCATGAGTTAACTGAAGTGACTTTTTTGTTCCTCAACCTTCGAACCTGACGATCAAGAATTTCAACCGGCACATCCTCATAAGTGAGACTATCCTTCATAGCCATACTTTCCAATGTAACTATAGATACTGGATCACCCACACACTTTTTCAACAACGAAACATGAAAGACTAGATGCACTGCTGCTAGTTTTGCTGGCAACTCTAACTCATAAGCCACTTTACCAACTCTTTTCAAGATCCTGTAAGGGCCTACATATCTAGGACTCAGCTTCCCTTTCTTGCCAAACCCCATCACCCCCTTCATAGGTGACACTTTCAGGAAAACCCAATCATCAATTTGGAACTCCAAGTCCCTTTTCCTTACATCTGCATAGGACTTTTGGCGACTCTGGGTTGTCTTAAGTCTATCTCTAATGAGCTGAACTTTTTCCATAGCATCATGAACCGAATTTGGCCCTATCAAGGTTGGTTTACCTACTTCAAACCAACCAACTAGAGATCTGCACCTACGCTCGTACAATGCCTCATAAGGGACCATTTGAATGCTGGAATGGTAGCTATTATTGTAGGTGAACTCTATAAGAGGAAGGTGATCATCCCAACTACCCTTGAAATTGATCACACAAGCTCTTAACATGTCCTCTAAGGTCTAAATGGAACACTCTGTCTGACCATCCGTCTGGGGATGAAATGTTGTCCTGAGATTAACCTAGGTACCAAGACCTTTCTGAAACAACTTACAGAAAAGAGAGGTAAACTAAGGACCTTTATCTAAGATGATAGACAAAGGAACCCCATGCAAACTGACTATCTCATCAATGTAAAGCTTGGCGTAGTCCTCCGCCGAATCTGTAGTCTTGACAGCCAAAAAGTGAGCAGACTTAGTAAATCTGTCAATTATCACCCAAATGGAGTCATGTTGTCTGCGAGTACGAGGTAAACATGTAATGAAGTCCATGCTTATCACTTTCCACTTCCACGTAGGGATGTTGATCTCTTGAGTCATACCTCTTAGTTTATGATGTTCTACCTTCACCTGCTGGCAATTTGGGCACTTAGCCACAAAATCTGCTATATCCCTTTTCATGCCATTCCACCAAAAGACTTCCCACAAATCACCGTACATCTTAGTGGCGCCTAGATGAATAGAATACCTGGAGTTATGGGCTTCTGTAAGGATATGTTGTCTCAACTCACCCACCTTAGGGACACATAAACGACCCTGATAGCGAAGCACGTCATCTCCCCCTTGGGAAAAAACCTCAACATTCTACTGATGAAATGCACCCTTCAATTGAAACAATATAGGATCACTGTCTTGTCTTTCCTTAACCTCCCTGCCAATGAAGATTCTGACCCATTCTGAATTGTTACACCACCATCTGATATTCTCATAAGGCGAACTCCCGGGCGAGCAAGCCGGTGAACATCTTTCGCTAGTTCTTTCCTTTCTTCCTCAACATGTGCGACACTATCTATAGATAGTCTGCTAAGAGCATCTGCTACTACATTCGCCTTACCAAGATGGTAAAGCACATTCATATCATAGTCTTTGAGGAACTCAAGCCATCTCCTATGGCGAAGATTCAACTCTTTCTGGGTAAACACATATTGAAGGCTCTTATGGTCTGTGAACACCATACAAGTAATGTCTCCAAATCTTAAGGGCAAATACTATGGCTGCAAGCTCAATATCATGAGTCGGATAGTTCTTCTCATGCACCTTATGTTGTCTAGAAGCATATGCTATAACCTTACCTCGCTGCATCAACACACAACCTAGGCTGACTCTGGATGCATCACAATAGATCATATAACCGTTTGAACCCTCTAGTAGAGTCAAAATAGGAGTTGTAGTCAACCTAGTTTTCAATTCTGAGAAGCTCTTTTCACAGTCATCTAACCATTGGAACTTAACCTTTTTGTGAGTCAACTTAGTCAATGGAAAAGCTATGGATGAAATCCTTCCACGAACCTTCTGTAATAACCATCCAAACCCAAGAAACTTCTGATATCTATAGGAGAGGTAGGTCTGGTCCATTGTTTCACTGCGTCTATCTTCTCAGAATCCACTCGGATCCCTTCGCTAGAGACTATATGGCCAAGGAAAGCAACATATTGCAACCAAAACTCATATTTGCTAAACTTAGCGAATAACTGGCGATTTTTAAGAGTTTGCAGGACAACCCTCAAATGAGTCACATGTTCTTCCTCATTCCTAGAGTAAATGAGGATATCATCAATAAAGACGATAACGAACAAGTCCAAATACTGCTGGAACACCCTGTTCATCAAATCTATGAAAGCTGCAAGAGCATTGGTTAGTCCAAATGACATAACTACAAATTTATAATGACCATACCAAGTTCTGAAGGTTGTTTTCAGGATATCACTATCTCTGACTCTGAGTTGATGATAACCAGATCTGAGGTGTATCTTTGAAAAATGACTAGCACCCTGAAGTTGGTCGAACAAGTAATCAATTCAGGGGATAGGGTACTTATTCTTGATGGTGACTTTGCTCAACTGTTGATAGTCAATGCACATCCTGAGAGACCCGTCTTTCTTTTTCACGAACAACACTGGTGCACCCCATGGGGAAATACTGGGTCTGATGAAGCCCTTATATAGAAGGTCTTTCAACTACTCTTTCAATTCATTAAGCTCAGCTAGAGCCATTCTGTAAGGAGAAACAGAAATAGGCTGAGAATCTGGAAGGAGATCAATTCCAAAGTTGATTTCCCTTTTGAGAGGAACTCTGGGAAGATCTTTTGGGGAACTCATTAACTACTGGAACTGACTCAAGAGTTAGGGTTTTGGAGCTTGAATCCTTAACCTGAACTAGATGATAGAGATACCCTTTAGAGATCATCTTTCTGGCCTTAAGGTAAGAAATGAATCAACCTATAGGCACTGAGCTACTACCCTTCCATTCTAAGATTGGCTTGTCCAGAAGCTGGAAACGAACGATACTAGCTCTACAATCGACTGAGGCATAACAAGAATGTAACCAATCCATTCCAAGAATGACATCGAAGTCTACCATTTCTAACTCTACAAGATTTGTTGAGGTGACTTTCTAAGAGACTGTGACAGGGCAATTTTTGTATACCCGTTTAGCTATAACTGGGTCACCGACTGGAGTAGAGACTTAGAAGGGTTCTGAGAGAGTTTTTGGACTGACACCGAAGTTGACTGCAATTTACGGAGTTACAAAGGAAAGAGTAGTGATACGCTCAAATTACACCTCCTTTCAGAAGCATAAGCGATCGTTATCAAGTAAAGAACCCAACTTGTAGGTTGGGGTCGATCCCACGAGGAAAATGGTTTAGACTTTACTTTTAACTAACAATTATATTCAATTAGTCAAGTTATCTCCAGAAACAGATAATAAAAAGGGGGGGTTTGTGTTTATGTAAAACAAATAGCAGGAATTTAATAAGTAATCAATAATCAAACTCAACTTAGGTTGTTATCAAGATAAGAGAAATAACTAGGGTATACGTGTTCCCCACAATCTCATAACGCAGCAATCCTAGT
>JAJOOS010008431.1:0-13942 GCA_029582725.1 Solanum chiquidenum
GTGAACTAACCCAATGCTATGTGATCTCACATACCTCGTAAGGATCAACCCTTGGCGAAATCCACAAGCAAATCTTCAAGAACGCGACGATTCTAAGCTTTTTCTCCTCTTTTCTCCTCTTATTTTCTCTTCTCTCAGAACCCTAACTTATTTTTATGAAGCGTAAACTAAATCCAATCAGTTCAGACCCCAACTTAATTAATAAAAATGAATTTAATTAATTAGGTAGTGAAAAGACCATAATACCCTTCTAAAATCTGGTTTTGACTTTCCTTATCTAGACATCCCAACTTCAAATGGGAATATCTCTCTCATACAAACTCGAAATTGATCAAACTTGGTGGCGTTGGGAAGATAATTCAAAGATATTTCCTATGGTATCTTGTAGCACACCTAACTTATCCTGATCTAGGAGTTATGGTCATTTGAAGTTGACCTAAAGTTCATACTTAGCTTAACTTTGTCAAACTTTCCAAATTTGATTATTTCCAAAAATGGTTTCTTTTATTTCTAAGTCTTTCAAGTAGCGGGGTGTTACATGTCCCGACACTCATATTTATACAGTAGAGGCTTCATAGATAGATAGTTTTGGAGAATCTTTCAATTTTAGATGTTTTCTTTAAAACTTAAGTTTAATACTCAGTATATTCACAAAATTTTGAGATTTATACACTTTTGATTTAGCATTTTTTTCCAGTTTGACGCTTGTGCATGCTTGAGTTAGGTTCCGCTTGTATTCAGCTAGGATGTGGGTTCGTTTGGGGACCAAAAATGGTTCCGAGGGTCAATCACGTCAGGGTGTAGGATCAGATATTGACACCTCTTAATGCTCTTGCTCATCTAATGACTTAGCCACAGTCCATTTCTCTCATCTAAGAGTCATAATACAACACTTTTACCACTCACATTTATCGAAAAATAACACCCTAATGCCTCACCTAATTTATGTAATGGGGAAAATGGCGTAATACCCCAAAATGAAAGGTCAAAACCCTTTTTGATGTCGCTTTCAGCAAACTAAGGTCACTTATGCAATCATCACGATCGTGACCCTGGTTTGCAAAAGTGAATCCAGTATAAGTCTGGACCTCTTAATTTCGCAAGACGGCCTTCGCTAACGCGAAGGTTGCAAAAGTGAGCACACATTTGCGAACGAAATCGTCAGACCACTTGACCCTTCGCAAACACGAGTCAGATTTCAACGCGAAGGTAGCAAAAGCAATGACCCTTCACAAAAATGAGGCATAGCAGGCACAAATAAAACATATCTAACTCTCAAAACATCAAAAGGGCCCTTGGGATTCGTTCGGAATCCTCTACACACAAGTCATATATACTACTCGATTAAAATTGATGTTTCAAACTCAATGGAACCATCAAAAAATGAATTTGAAGTCTCCTTGACCCAAAATTCTTGAAAGTCACAAGAAATGAACATAATGCCTACAAAGGCTAAATCAAGTTCACAACTTCTGAAAACTCAACCAAGACCTCATGTATACCTAAAATTATCCCCCAAATCCGATAGAACTCTCAGAATTCCAATATGATCATCTCAACTCCGAATATTGACTAAAGTCAATCCAAAGGCTAAAATTTCACAAAGTTTTAACTTAGGACCTCAAATCCACAAAAAGACTCAAAATATGTAACAGATAACTCTCTTCGACCAATTTCCACATTCCAAAACTAATGGAATCAACAAACTTTCTTTCCGACACGTGAAACTACAAAAGACACTGAAATCACTTTTTAACAACTTTACCATTTTTAAACCAAAAACTTTCATAACTAAAATCTTTTTACTCAAAGCTTGAAAAAAATTACAAAATCCAATCAAAATTAGCTTGGGATCAATATCGGGAGGGGTAAAATGGTAATTTTATGAAAAATTCTAAAAATGACCTTCAGTGTCATTACAGGGTAGTATAATATATTAATAAAAATAGAGGTATATTTTATAAAAATTCTTTAAAATATTATCTATTTATATTTTTAGTAAAACTTTAATTTTTAATTTAAAAAATATTTCACTATCAACAACCAAAGTTTGATTAACTATATAGGCATTAGAGAATAAGAAAGAACGGAAACATATAAATACAAATAAATCGAACTGGTTCGGATCAAAACTTGATAAATTGAAAATTCATTAAAAAAATCATATTGGTTTGGTTATTGATTGTGCGTATTTAAAAATTAAATATTGATAAATCAAATGAATAATACGTAAAACTAAACTGAACCAACAGATGCGTGTGTATGCGCGCACGCGCTCGCGTACGTGTGTGCATGTGTGTGCGTGCATGCGTGCGTGCGTGTGATCGTGTGCGTGTGTGAAAATGAATCATAAGTTGCAAACTATTAGAATTCACACACGATTCACTATAAAACAATAATAATTAGAAGTTTCTATGAATGGAATTGTTAAGTTGCTCATAGCTAACAAAATTTATTTAATTGCTTATTGCTAAATAAAATTTACAACAAATTTTGGTATATACTCTAATTAATTTCAAATACCAAAGAGAATAACCTCACAAGCTCACTCTAAAGAAATAGTTCACACAAGTGTTTTCCAACACTAACTCTCTAACAAAATTACTTTACTGAAAACACAAGGACAGAAAGTAATGAAATGTTTAATATGCTTCAAGGTGTTTTTCTGTAATGACCCAGAAGGTAATTTTTGAAAATTTTGAACTATTTATTTAACTATAGTTAATTAATTGACGGGTAAGTTTTAGGTAATTAATTTAGTTGATAATAATGGGCCAAGTCTGAAAAAATAGACCCTATACCATTTGGCCATATATATTAAAATAAGTTAGTAAGATTGTCACATTTAATATATAATTAATTTAGAAAAAAAATAAAGAGGGAAATAGAGCGGCGACCGACGTGGGAACCAAAAACTACACATTCAACTAAGTATTAGATAATATTTAATATCCAATAGTTAGATTTGGAATGAGAAAGAAATTGTATTGTAGTTATGTTAATTGGGTTGGAAAAAAAGGTGGGAATTGATAATGATTGCAACGTTTTGGGGTTTTGGGGGGGACAAACCTACAACTCAATTATTGGCTAATAATAGCCAAATGATTGAGGCATTGGTAGGTTTTAGCTATGCAACAAGAGAAAATATATTATTATCGTGAACCATGGTGTTAACATACTATTTTCTTCTTTAAAACAATATATATTTTATAATCATCACATTATATAATTACTCTAGCTTGATACATTAGTATATCCAATTAAATATAAGAGTATTAAATTATATGAATATCATTAGATTTATGTTATTTTGAGGAATTAAAACTTAACCCTTGGATTGAAATTTTAAAATATGAGAGTTGGCATGTTAATTGGTGTTAAGATTAGGAACTTGAATATAGATTTGAGTGAGTTTTTTGGTCTAGGCTAGACATATAGTAATATGAGTGTTGTTAGTTTCGAAATCTTATTGTGATTTATGCCAATAAATTGCATTGATTTGGAAACCCAACGAAAGGGGAAGACTCAAGTCCCGGAGTAATTGTTCAACTGTTTGAGGCAAGTGGATTTTTTTACCCTTGTTAAGTGTATAGAATCATGCATTTCCTTGTGGTATGTTTTGAGGAGTAATGGGACTTGGTGATGGGTTGACTTGTTCATATTGAATTATCCTAATGAGGAAAAAGGGAAAATAAAAGGCAACATAATTATATATTGATGTGTGATGTGTTGAGAATGATTGGAAAGAGATATTGATTTATTATTGATGTTGTATGACGATTGTGTTGTTGTGAATTGTGCATTAATATGAAAATGGTCATCTCCACATTAATTGTGTGAACATGTCTTTTGCATTGGTTTTGAGACATGGTTGCAACAAGCTTCATGTGAATTGGGGAAGCATAAGAAATTAAAGAGGATGTACCATTTCAAGGGATGTGTCGCGCGCTTCGATGGATATTATGATTCGAGTGGCGTGTTGTATATCACAATGGATTCTATTATCGAGGGTCTTGTCTCCTCCGCGACGAATGCATGGAAAGATATGTACCCCATGAGTCCCGGAGTGAGAGACATATATCACCATACTTAGCTTTGCATTCCATTGTATTGGATACATTTATCTTTGTGAACTTGTGAGTGCCTTTTTGTGGAACTTGTGGTTGATGAATATTGTGCTTGCTATTGGTGATCTATAATTGTTGGAGTGTTGTTATTGAGCTATGTGCTATTTAAATTGTGAACTGTTAGGTTGGACTTGTTTAATGTAGGTTGTAGTTGTGGAGGTTCAGTTGGAGTATAATGAGTACCTGTATTCTATTTTCTTAGATTTTTGTTTAACAGTTTGCTTGTTCAGTACCGTGTGGTTTGGTACTCACCCCTTTCTTCTGCATTTGTTTTTTTTTAATTAAATGTGGTATTTTATTAATGAACTTGAAAGAGAAAATTACACCACCATACACCTCCTCGGGCAAAGCCCAATCCCATCACAAGCCCAACTACAAATAACGAAAACAAGTAATCTCTAATCCTTCTTTCCTAAAGTCCAACCCAACTAAGTTCAGTTGAAAAATTAGGTAGGGTTTCCTAAATCAGAAATCCGCCTCATCCTCCTTGTCTTTCTTCCTTCATTTCTGCTTCTTTCCCTAGGATCATGTTACCTCTTTGGATGAACAATTGTCTTCGGTTCCTTCTGTTGTAGATCATCAATAAGCTGAGGTTTCCATGTCCCCTTATTCATTTATTGATGAAACTCTTAAGTATGGGAATTTTAGTTTATCACTGTTGATGAGCTTTCTTCCTTGCACTTCCATGCTATTAAAGTTTGTATATCTGGAATCTCCATGATCAATGGCTTTATTAGCTAGATAGTCTGCTAGCTTGTTTCCCTCCCTCATTATATGCTGAAAAACATGATGTTTACCCTGCATGCATGATTTGATTTCATCCACCATTTCTGAAATTAACCATGGAGCAGCCCACGTACCTTCTAGTACCTTGCACAATAGCATTGAGTTTGTCTGAATGATTATGTTGTTATACTGTGACTTCTTGCTATCCTTACATGCTTCTAGGATTGCTTTAGTTTCCGCAACTGTGTTAGTAGTCATCTCCAAAGTAACTCCTTCTCCATAGTGAATGTCTCCTCTGTCATCTCTTAAACATAAAGCATAGGAGCTCAAACCTGGGTTTCCCCGTGAAGCCCCATCTGTGTTATATTTTACCCATCCTTCTGGTGGAAATTCCCATAATACCTTCTTGACTTTCATTTTAGGACAATATGTTTCCATTTCTCCTATCATTCCTGGCCAGTCATTGAATCTTGTCATATTTGGCTTTCTCATCTACAACATCATGAACAAGCTTCTGGTGACATTGGTATAATTCTTGCCACTGAAATCCTTTTTCCCTCATGCTTCATTTTATTCCTTCTTCTCCACAGCACCCAAATGATAAAGCTGGGAAAAGCTCTATAGTATGGTCTCATAGCTTTTTTAACTTCTGCTCCCCACCACAACATTATAACTTCTCTCAAGTTAAGTCCTTCCGTGCTATAACCTGCAAAAGAACATAAATAGGACCAAGTTCTTTTAGCAACAAAGGAATTTAGAAACACATGTGATAGTGTTTCATGTGCAGGCCTATCACAACACAAACATTTAGATGGACCTTCCAATCCCCATCTTCTCACTCTATCATCCACCGAAATTTTGAATTTCCATAGTCTCCACATTGTAAAATCCATTTTAAAAGGGATTCCCTTTGTCCACATCCACTTGTAAATTCTATTGGGTACTTGTTTATATCTGATATACTGCCATGCTGATTTAACCGAGAACATTCCCTTTGTTTCTAATATCCAACAAGGTGTATCGTTCCCCACATTACTTCTAGGTGGATGAATATTTTGTCGAATGTGGTTCACCAATTATTGTGGGAGGATATCATTTAGAATGTCAACATCCCATCCACCAATTCTGCATTTGTTTAGGTTATGAGCCCATATCTTCGTGATACTCTCTCTTCCCTCCTTGTCTCAGGCTTCCTGTGGAGATTTGTGAGGTAGTTATTTGTCATCTCAGCGGACCCTCTTACTCCTATTTATGATTTTGTTCAATATCATTTGAGACTTAACTATTATCTTTCAAATCTATTGTAATACATTAGATGTTTGTGCACATGATAACCAGGTTTTGGGGATTTAGTTAAGTTGAATTGTTATCCGCATTACTATTGTTATTAAAATTTTACTTTTATTTATTTCTACACATCATTATAATGATTGGATTTTAGGCTGACTTGTCTCGATGGGATAAGACAAGTGTCATCACATCCAATTTTTAATCGTAGCAGTGTTAACTAATGTCTAACTTCCCTATTTTTAGAGATAAAATATGTTTGTTGATGCCATGGATGTTTTCTTTGAAAGATACAAAATATTCAACATTTCAATGCGAATATATCAAATATTATGGCTTCCAAATGTTTGACAAATATAGTTGCGAATTTTTTTACAAATATGGATCCCGAATTTCCACATTTATGGATTCCAAATTTTATACAAAAGAAAGATAAACTAACTTTCTTCAATCAAACAAAAGACCACATTACATTAATCAGTACAGTATTTAGCTTGACCTAGACATCATGATATCAAAGGTATTCAAATTATAAAAGAAGTAAACACACAAAAAAGCTAAAGGGGTTCAACATCAACAAATATAACCAACCATCTATTTTCTTCATTTATTCATTCTTAACAAAATAGACAGCCATAATGATCTTCTTGTTAAAATGAACACATAATTCTATTGAGCAAGAAATACTGATTTTATGTTCCTAACTTTTCCCAAGCAAATTGCCTTGCTCTTACAATTTTTCCTAATCCACCAACAAAGAAAGAAAATCTAAATAAAAAGAGAGATGTGGTCTTCTTCTTCTTTTTGGTTCTAAGCAGCACTAGTAGTTGATAAGACTCTTTTCACTCTTCCCAAACAGTTATCCTTAGGCCTACGATGAGACAAATACATCACTAGACAAGACGGATTCTTTCTTTCAAGCCTACAAAACAAATAAGTAAATCAACAACAGCATATAGAGTGTACGCAGATCTGACCTCCACTTCAGAGATAGAACGGCTATTAGGTCCTTGTCGCTCTCTGTTACTTGGAAAAGTAAGCTCATTTGCCTTCTTATCTACATATAGAAGCCTGGACTCCAACCCATCGCTTTACGCTCTCTCTTCTATTCGAAATAACCTCCTATTTTTGGAATATTCTTGGGGCAGGAAGGTTTCTAACTTGTAAACCACTAGTTACGCACACCCCATAATCACTAAAAGGAACAACATGAGACACTTACCAGTTATTCGAATTGGCATTACTCTAACAACGAAATGCCCCAGAAAGGTTGCAATAAGAGAGAGAACGCCTCTAAAGAAAAAAGGTGACATAATAGGTCAGAATTTGTTCTCTCGCTCCTTGCTGGAGGAGCGGCATACCGGGAAAAAAACCCTTTAAATTCAACAATCAACCAAAAATATATGTATAACTTACTCATAATCCAGCAGAAAATAATGGAGGAAAATAGATATTTCAAGCTTAGCAAGGTCATTTCCTGGGCACAATCTCCCTCCTCCTCCAAAAGGAATTAATGTTCTGACCTTTGGTGTAAGTCCCTAAAAGTTTCACAACACAAATACAAAATCATCATGATGGTTTAAGCAAGTTAAACATTCTTCATCCAGTGTGTTTACACTAAATCACATCAAGCTTATGATGGTTAAGTAAAAAAGAGTATTATTCAGTGTAAGCACCGAGCATGAATAAGTTTATATTGTGGAATAATAGAGGGATTGATGAAAAGTATAAGGCTTGTTAAATCTTACATCACATCTAGAAGGGTTAAACTCTAGTGGATCCTTATAGATTTCAGGATCCAAATGAACATAAACCATACCAAAACCAGCTTCCATCCTTTGGGAATGGTATAACCTGGAAAAATAATTAAGATATAGTTAAGTTGTGTTAATGTAATCTCGTATTAGTTAATGATATATTATTCTAACTAACCATGAATAGCAACATCTTCCTTTGCCTCGCGGAAGACTACAAAGGAGAAGGTAACCAAACGAAGTGTTTCATCGATCACCTATAAACTAAACGAGAAACATAATGATTTTATTACATTGGTTAGAGAAAAGCATAATTGATATACCAAGAATGTTAAAAGGAATTGAAAAATTCACCTTTGAGAGGTAGACCATATTCCTGATTTCTTTGAGTGTCAAGCCCTTTTGTTCAGATGGCCTATTTTTCACAATAGCCTCTTGCTATGCATGTTTTCCAAACTGAAAGATTGAAATGTCAAGACAAACAGAGCATTGAAAAATGTTTCAAAAATGTGAACTTTTTTTATCTTAGCTTTCTTGAAGAATTCAGGATGTTTCTGCAGAAAATATATTGCCCACATTGTTAAATGACCTGAAGATTCATGACCAGCATTGAGATACATTACCAAAACATCAATAATCTCCTCATCATTCAATTTCCTTCCATTCTCATCTTCAACTTTTAGTAGAATATTCATCATGTCTTTCTTGTCTTCTGACCCTCTTTTTTCCCTCCTCGCCCTCCTGTCATCAACGATCAATTGGAAGATTGCCACAAGCTTTTTACGCGCCTAAAAATTTATCCATGCCATTAACTTTCTAGTAAAATGTATACACAAGACATGATTTTTCACGCAAACATTTATCATTTAAGTGAAAATGTGACAAAGGGCAAGGGAAAATTTCTTATTTACCTTGAGTGCTTTATGATAAGCGAATCCTAGCAAGTTGAGAGCCATAGCACTAACACCATAATTCAAAGTTGTGTATTCCTTTTCTAAAGCATCCATGACTTGTTCACTTTCAGTACTAAGGAAAATGTACATAATAATCCAAAAAGTTAGTCTTCTCAGGTGTGTTAAGAACTCAATTTCTCCCATGGATGACCATTTATCCAGTGCTGATACCACTCTTTCCTCGATATACTTTATGTACATGTATAACGCCTCGTGAACATTCACAGGTGTTGTCGTCAGTTTCCTTAGCCATTTGTGTTCTTCATATGAAATACCAATAAATTATTTTTTACCAATGAGTTCCATAGTAGAAGTAGGCCAGCCGGGCTTAAAGGATTCATCATCATTTAAAACCTTTCTGCATGCTTCTGGTGTTGTGACAATCACACTTGGACTTCCAAACATGTATGCCTTGTATATTCATGTTCGACCGAATCTACGATAATAATAAAAAGTCAGTGACAAAGTCAGAATTTTAACAATTTAATTATTTTGTTTTAAAAAAAGGTATGCATTTGAGATTCAAACACATGACGTCAAGCAAGTTAAATCACTAGAATGACACTATAATATAAAGAGAATTATTTGTATGCACAATATAATTTCTTAATGAAAAGAATTTTGAATCCCCTTTGAATCATGTAGCTCCTCCATGTAAAGGATTCTTAGAGGTATATAAATGGTTCTCGATAGACCTTCAGCTCAAGAATAAAATAATGCAATGAGATAGAGAGAAAGAAATAACTCTAACAAGATAATCATAACAAAACACTATAAATAACTAATAAATCCATCTAAATAATAGTCATTACATATAAAAAAAATAATCAACTAGAATTATAAAAATTTATTGTTGACCTGGAAACAAAGGAATAGATGAATGAATCAGGATTGTTGGACTTGAAATATCTAAGGAAGGACCACATAGTACCAATGAAAGGCCAGCCTAAATCACCTGGTGGCAATGATAACCTCTTGTCACCACCCAACTTTACTCTTTCATAGTACCAAACATTTACATTTGAAAGCAACCATTTTATTAACCCAAATATCACACATATAATAGTCACAATTCATCATCAACCAAAACTCCATAGTTCTAATGATGAAATAAAAGTTTATGTATACAATGGACTATTTTTTCTTCTTTTTTCAAGGGTTGAAAGAAGAGGACGTTGAGAAGAGAATAATGAGTGCGAGATAATTCAAGGACATATCCTATATTTCAACACTTGTGTTGTCTATTTATAAGTGTATATGAAGAGGAGGAATTCTAGCATTCCAAAGTAATTTTTGGGTAGAAATATTTTTATATGGGAAGTACTAAATATTAAAATATATATTTGGAGTCCACCTTTTTACTAATAATATAAGATATGGTCATAGAATATTTTAATTTTGGATTATTATACCATGTTTGGTAGGTAGGATGGAGCAAAGGGTGCAAATGAATTCAATTTTATTTGTCAGAAATTATATTATAAATAAGGAAAATAAATTATTATTTTAATAATAGATTTTAGATTAAAATTTAATATTTATCCTTAAATATCTAGTTGATCATGAAATTTGATCAGATTTGATCTTCAATTAATTGTCAGAAAACTAAAATATATAAATAAGGAAAATGAATGAATTTCTTAATAGTAGATTTTGAATTATATTTTTAAAATTTATCCTTAAATATCTATTTGACTATGAAATTTGATTAGATTTGATCTTCAACTATTTTTTGGGGATTCTCTATTTAGAATTATTTTTTTCCATATATAGTGCATCTCTAAATACAACTTCACAATCCATAGATCACAACTTCAAAAATTTGAGTGTTTGACCGTACATTTTGAAAAGTTATTCTTAAATATTTGTTTGACCATGAAATTTGATTAGATTTGATCTTCAACTAGCTTTGGAGGACTCTTCATTCAAAAAAATTGCAAGTTTTTTCCAAATATAGAGCATGTCCAAATACAGTTTCAAAATCTAAAAATCACAACTTCAAAATTTAAGTTTTTGACTGTAGTATTTGAATTATATTTATCTTTAAATATTTTTTTTACCATTAAATTTGATCAAATTTAATTTTAAATAATGGTTTGACCATTAAATTTGATAAGATTTATCTTTAAATATTTATTGACCACTAAATTTAATCAAATATATCTTTAAATATTTATTTGATCATTATATTTGATCATATTTGATCTTCAACTAGTTTTGGCGTACGTTTTGTTCCCAAAATATAAAAAATAATTCCACACATAGTGCATGTCCAAATATGTCACGACCCAAAAATAAACGTGATAGCACTTGTCTATTTACACCAAGAAAAGTTAGCCTCAACCTAATGAACAGGAAGAAAATGTGGAAAACAGTAAAGCAAGAACAAGACAAAGGCAGGAAACTTATTCATTCTAAACAACACCTTAAAACCTGGTTATCACGTGTACAAGCCACTAATGAAAATACTGAATTCAAAGATAAATACAAGTCTCAGTTTTTGTTTCTCAAGTACAAAAAAGCTTAAAATAAAAAGGGAAAGAGGGCCCGCAAAAATGACAAGCATCTACATCTCAAATCCTTCACGTGCTTCAACTGTCAACAGAATAAGAAGATCACATGGGTCCGGGCTTGGAACCTACACAAGTGTAGAAACAAGGAGTGTGTACCAACAATATGGTAGCTAACAAGCAACCTACTAAACAAAGAAACTAGTTAGAAAACGAACACTCTTATACTTCAACTGAACCTCCTCAAACTACAACCTGCATAGAAATTAGCCCAACCTAAAAATTCTACAATGCACGGCTCACACGCACAATATTCACAGTTCAATCTTCAAAATTCAACAATCAACAAATCAAATGAGTCAATCTCAATCTCAAGTAGTTTAGTTACACATAACAAGTACACCAATCACATTCAACAAGTAAGTCACGCATAAGAATCAAATGCATCAAGTCACAATAATCAATCTCTTGTTGGAACCATTTATGTTGGCAACATATTACTAGGCGAAACCATTTCACATCGACTTATATCACATCACTAGTCAGAACCATTTCCCATTGACTTATATCACATCACTAGTCGGAACTATTTTCCATCGGCTTTATAAACACTTGCAGGAAATGACCTCAAAATCATAACCCTCGCCAGCAAAGACGTCATCATAATAACACTCAACGGCAAAAACCTCGGCATAATAACACTCACCGGCAAAGACTTGGACATAATAACACTCACCGGCAAGGAACTTGTCATCATAACACTCGTAGACAAAGACCTCGGCATAATAACACTCCTCGATAAAGACCTCGACATAATAACACTCTCTGACAAAAGGCCTCGGCATAATAAATCATCACATGTCTCATCACGGTGGTTACAATCAGTACATACAAGCGATATCACACCACATGGAAGAGACAACAAATAATACAATTCAAGTGCACAATCATGCTTATAAGCACTTTATCAATCAATCAACAAGGGTCATAATAAGGCATTTCACATCATCATGTTCATCACATAGCCTTTTTCATTTCAACCCCTTTTTATTCATTTAGATATAACAAGTGGACAATTTAAACCCCTCACCTCATCCACATTACTCCCAACACATAATCAACGAAGGAAACATACAAATTCAACTAGAATACAAGGTTTAGGAAGCCACTTGCCTTTATCAATCAACAATTACTCCAATAGTTGAGTCTTCCCCTTCTGAATCACTTCCAAAGCCACACAATTTATGCACAAGTAAGTATTCACAATCACTTTCCAAAAAGAACAACACCCACAACCATTTCCTTGAAAGATGGGTCAATCAACACTATACCCAATTCCAAAATTAAGGTTTGAATCCAAAATTCAATACTTGAAAACATCACTCAAGGCTTTAGGAACTCATTAGGGAAACTCATATCGAAATAGGACTTAAAATCAGTTCAAAACTCCATTTTAGTGAAGAACTTGGTTTCTTGATAAACCTGAAAACCAATCAAAACCTCATATTTTGATGTTAAAACTCCTAATTAATCAATGGAAAATGAAGTTTAGGATCAAGAACACTTACCCAACTGATCTAACACAGAAAATCCCTTCAAAATTCGCAAGACACTAAAATCACTAAAGTCAATCCAAAGGCTAAAATTTCACAAAGTTTTAACTTAGGACCTCAAATCCACAAAAAGATTTAGAATCTGTAACTGATAACTCTCTTAGACCAATTTCCACATTCCAAAACTAATGGAATCAACAAACTTTCTTTCCGACACGTGAAACTACAAAAGACACTAAAATCACTTTTTAACAACTTTAGCATTTTTAAACCAAAAACTTTCATAACTAAAATCTTTTTACTCAAATCTTGAATCAAATTACAAAATTCAATAAGAATTAGCTTGGGATCAATATCGGGAGGGGTACAATGGTAATTTTATGAAAATTTCCAAAAATGGCCTTCAGTGTCATTAAAGGGTAGTATAATATATTAATAAAAATAGAGGTATATTTTATAACAATTTTTAAAAATATTATCTATTTATATTTTAAGTAAAAATTTAATTTTTAATTTAAAAATTATTTCACTATTAACAACCAAAGCTTGATTAACTATATAGACATTAGAGGACAAGAGAGAACGGAAACATACAAACACAAATAAATCGAATTTTGCGACAAATTGTTAGAGAAGACATATGATTATTCTATGAGCGATTTCTTATTGTTTAAATTGAAAATCAAACTGTTACGGATCAAAACTCGATAAATTGAAAATTGATTAAAAAAATCATATTGGTTTGGTTATTGATTTTGTGTATTAAAAAAGCAAATATTGATAAATCGAACCAATAATACGTAAAATTGAATTGAACCAACAGATGTGTGTGCGTGCACGCACACACGTGCGTGTTAGCGTGTGTGTGGGTGTGTGTGCATGTGAGTGCGCGCGCGCGCGTGCGTGTGCGTACGTGTGTGCACGCGCGCGTGCGTGTGTGTGTGGGTGTGCGTGCGTGATATACCGTGAGTTTCCGGTATTTCTAATACATTTCACTAACAAGTTGTGTGTGTCTAGGGCCTTTTTATATTG
>JAJOOS010008432.1:0-14278 GCA_029582725.1 Solanum chiquidenum
GCAAACAACTAGCAAAAGAAGACGTCTGCAGCAACTTTGAGAAGATTTTGGTGTAGACGAAGAGAATAACTTTGTAAAGAGCATCTCAACGATGGCCGATCTTGTAATTGGTGCTACTGTTAAAGTTGTTCTTGACAAACTGCTTTCTCTCACTATTGAGGAAGCCAAAAGTTTAAGCAACTGCAAGAAAAATCTCAAAATGCTGACAAAATATGTATCCATGATCCAAGCTCTGATTCATGATGCTGAAAGACGACAAGTTGACGATCAGGCTGTTGAAAAATGGCTGGAGATGCTTGAGAGAGTTGCTGAAGATGCTGAAAATGTGTTCGATGAATTTAGATATGAATCTCTCAAAGCACAAGTGATGAACCTCCGAGCCAAACTAATCCAAAATATCCGTAACTTCTTTTCTCATACTGCTTTAAAGTATAAAATGTCTGGAAAAATCAACAACATCAATGTAGAGTTGAGGGCTATCAATAATTTAGCTAACGATCTTGGTCTCCAATCACTGATGGTTCCTTCCCGGCAAATACTACCAATTCGAGAAACAGATTCTGTAGTAGTTGCTTCAGATGTTATTGGTAGAGACATGGATGTTGCTGAAATAAAGGAGAAGATTTTGAACATGAGAAGGGATGTTCTTCTGTGCACCATTCCCATAGTGGGTATGGGGGGTTTAGGGAAAACTACTGTGGCTAAGAGAATTTTCAACGACGAACACATCAAACAGCAGTTCGAAAAGAGAGTTTGGTTGTGTCTACCTGAAATGTCAGAAACAAAGAGCTTTCTTGAACTGATCCTCGAATCACTGACAAAGAGGAAAGTTGAGGTCCAAAGCAGAGATATAATAGTCAAGACGCTACAAGATGCATTGGGAGAAAAAAAGTATTTGCTTGTCCTGGATGATTTGTGGCGTGTTGACTCTACGTCATGGCATGAGTTCATGGACACCTTGAGAGGAATCAATACATCTAGAGGAAACTGCATTCTCGTGACTACTCGTGTTAAACAAGTGGCATCCACAGTATCAGTAGATCTTCATATGTTGGGAAGATTGGCAAGAGATCATTGTTGGTCCATTTTCAAACAAAGAACATTTGTTGATGGGGAAGGTCCAGAGGAAGTAGTGAGCATGGAGAACAGGATTGTTGAAATGTGCCAAGGTCTACCATTGGCTGCAAGTGTATTGGGAGGCCTCTTACGCAATAAGGAAAAACATGAATGGCAGGCGATTCTTGACGACAACCCCCTTGTTGCAGGTGAATATGATAACGGGGAAAATAGCTTAAAGAAAATCCTAAAACTCAGCTATGATTATCTACCATCTCCACATCTGAAAAAGTGTTTTGCTTACTTTGCCATTTTTCCAAAAGATTTTGAGTTTGAAAAGGATCAACTAATCCAATTCTGGATGGCAGAAGGTTTTCTCCGTCCATGTCAAGGGACTACTGTGATGGAAGACGTTGGGAACAAGTATTTTCAGCTTTTATTTCAAAATTCCTTGCTGCAAGATGTTAAGCTAGATGAGCACAAAAATATAACACACTGTAAGATGCACGATCTTGTGCATGATTTGGCTAGAGATATCTTAAAATCTAAACTATTTGATCCAAAGAGCGTTGGAGGAGAAAAACTTTCTCAAGTTCGATACTTTGGATGGGACTCACCAAGGGATCAAATAGATAAGATAAATGAGCCAGAACGTTTGTGCACACTATTCTGGAGAAGCAATTATGTGTCTGAAGATATACTATTGAGGTTTAAGTTCTTGAGAGTTTTAAATTTGTCCAGTTCAGGAATCAAGGTGTTGTCAGCCAAAATTGGCAAGCTAATATACTTGAGATATCTTGATCTCTCTGACACCATGATCAAAGTCTTGCCCAAATCTATTTGCAAGCTCTACAATTTGCAAACATTTAGAATCAATAGCTGTTTTTCACTCAAGATGCTTCCAGAAGAAATGGCAAATATGATAAGTTTGCGACATATATATTGCAACTATCATTACCAATCAAATCTTTATTTTGCGGTTTGGGGATCAAGGTTTATTGATCAGTTTCAGATGCCACTTAATATGGGGCAATTGACAAGTCTTCAGACGCTACCATTTTTCTACATAGGTTTAGAGAAAGGTCGTCAAATAGAAGAATTAGGTCATTTGAAAAACCTTAGAGGTGAATTGACGATCAAACATCTCCAATTAGTCGTAAATAAAGAAGAGGCTCGAACAGCATATTTACAGGAGAAACCAAATATCTACAAGTTGGCATATTTATGGTCCCATGATGATTCAGAAGACTATGAGATCAATGATGAGCATGTGTTAGATGGTCTTCAACCGCATCCAAACTTGAAAACCTTAGCAGTAGTGAACTATTTAGGAACTAAATTTCCTTCATGGTTTAGTGAAGAATTGCTACCAAATTTGGTAGTGTTGAAATTAAGTGGTTGCAAGAGGTGCAAAGATATTCCATCGCTTGGCCAACTGAAGTTCCTTCGGCATCTTGACCTGATAGGATTCCTTGAATTGGAATCCATCGGACCAACATTTTATGGTGTTGATGTTAATTATAATGGATCAAGCAGCAATAATCGCAATATCCAAGTGTTTCCATCATTGAAAGAACTAGTGTTGAAGAATATGCTTAACCTTATTGAGTGGAAGGGAGATGAAGTTGGAGTAAGAATGTTTTCTAGGCTTGAGAAGTTGAAGATTACAAAGTGTCCACTGTTAAAAATTACTCCAAGTCAATTTGAAATCCTCCGTGAACTAAGCATTGAAGGAGTTGACAGTGAAATGCCATTGTTGAACTTGTGTAGCAACTTGACATCTCTTGTAAAGCTTACTGTGGATGATGTGAAAGAACTCACATGTCTTCCTGATGAGATGCTACGCAATAACGTTTCTCTTCAACACCTATTGATTTCACTCTGCAGAAAGTTTCGTGAATTGCCCCAAAGCTTGTACAATCTCCATTCTCTTAAGAGCTTACGAATATCCTTCTGCCCCAATTTTAGTTCTTTTCCTGTTCCCAGTGGAGAGAATTATTTGAGTTCCCTCCAAAGTCTTGAGTTATGTCATTGTGATAGATTGACCGGTTTACCAAGTGGAATTCTAGATCATTGTCTGTCTTTGGTATCTTTGAATGTCATCAATTGTAACAACTTGGTTCCCTTCTCTTTACCCGCACGGGGCCTTCACCACCTAGGGATATTGCGAATTGGTCCTTTCTCAGAGATGGTGAATTTTGAGGCATTCCAATTGATTTTTAATGGCATTCAACAGCTGTTATCCCTTCGTACATTGGAGGTGCGGGGACACTTGCACTGGGATTCTCTTCCCTATCAGCTTATGCAACTTTCTGACCTAACAGCGATCCAAATACATGGATTCGGAATTGAGGCTCTTCCTCATAGACTTCACAACCTTACTTCTCTTGAAAGATTAACGCTAGAGAGGTGCAAACGGCTACAACATCTGGACTTCTCAGATGCCAGGCCTAAATTACGGTATGTGGTGATCCGTGATTGTCCATTGTTAGAAGCTGTCTCGGATGGACTTGGCAACCTTGTTTCTTTGCAAGAGTTAAGTTTTTGGAACTGCAAAAAACTAGAGAATCTGCCATCCAGAGATGTCATGCTACGCCTCACTAAATTACGGAACCTGCGAATTGGTGGCTGCCCACAGTTAGAAGAAAGTTGCATCAATCGGAGTGGCCCAAACTCCCAGTGGTCCAACATTTCCCATATTCCAAAAATTGAAATAGGAGGGAGGAATATTCACCATCTGAATTGATTTTTTAAATATTATTTTCCATGAATTCCAGAAAAGAAGTTTTGTATGTAATTTAATATTTTTTTTCCTACAATTATTTTGACATTAAAATATACAAAATTAAGAATCAATTGCATCTGTGCTATGCTTTCAACATTCTGCTTGTCCTGTCCACTTCAACGAATTGTTCTTCTTCTAATTCTTCAAGCTTCCAGAAGAAATCAGCTTCTTGTTTCCTTTCAGGGCATTTGAATCCCATGTACTCAAAGAGCTCTAAGATGTTTTCACGTGGCCGTTGGTAAACAATTTGTCCATCTGATAGAAGAACTATGCCATCGAATTATTAAGTTATAAGTTTCTGGTGCAGGCTGCAAGACTGAGATCATAGTAGTTCCTTGAAGAATGTGGATTGATTGCCTGATTGAATTCACTATCTGAAATGTTGTTGAACTATCTAAGCCATGTTGAAATCTCATCGTTGAATAGTGCTATAGCTGGTCCAATCGTCATCTCCCCTGTAGGATATGTTATCATCAAAATTTTAGAACCTCAAAGTACATTAATTTATTCCCTCAACCATTAGTTACTGTAGCTAGGTTCTGGATTATCTGGTTTTGCAGTAACTCGCTTTCACTGTCCACCTGAAATGCCATTGCCTCGAAGCATTCATCTCCAACGAGGGTATCAGTACAGATGCCAAGTCACAATATCTGCAAAATTTGTAGAATGAAACATTGTATTGTAGGAAACATTTCTTCATTGAATTTGTAATTCAGGAAATGACATCTTACCTTGAGAATATAGTCTGTTACAACACTAGCATCCTGCCCTTCTATTGAAGCTGCCTGTTGGACAAAAAACCAATAATCGAGCCATTTTTCATCAAAATTGACAAAGAGAAAGAGTATGACTGAATATTCTATTGAGACGTATTTACCTTCATAAAGATATCAACATCAGGATCAGGCTTAATGTTTGCTTCCTTCTCTCTCATAGACAGCTCAGCTAACATTTCCACATATCTTGATATGATTTAATCATGAAATTTATGCTTCTTTTTTTTTATAGATGACTGGTTCCAAGGTCATGCTAGAACAAGCCAAATCCCATGAGCAGCAGGCAATCACGTTAGGTAAGTTTTCATTTTAGAATCAAGCCAAATCCCATGATATGATTTAATCATGAAATTTATGTTTTTTGCGTTCCTTTTTTCTCATGATACAATCTTATTGTTTAACGAGGCATGTTATGTTGCACAGAGGAACCAACACAATTATTTTGTATGAAGAACAAAATCTTCAGCTATAGACTCATTACGGGACACTTTCATGAGTATTTGGGTTCTGACAACCATTTCCAAGACTTGAAGTCTCCATATGTAACATCAAAAATGTTAGGAAGAGATACATTATTAGTTCAGTTGATTTGGTGTTTCTTTCCATATAATTAATTCTTCTAATTCCCTTTTTCATTTTGCCACAACTTCAGTCCATATAATCCGGTGGTTTACATTGATGATAGGGGTGGCAAATTTAGCCCTTGAAAAGGACACAATGAATTGACAGTGTCCGTCCATTAGGTTGAAGGTTTCTCTACTCTGATTTTTGAATCAAGATTTCCATGTAAGATCCAAAATGAAGCATAATTAATTGTCTATCTATAAAGCTTCTAAATATAACTGAGTAATGTCAAATGGTAGGTGCCCATTGAATTATGTTCATGAGTTGCACCTCAAATAAATTCTCAGATTGTTTTTATGGATTCAGCTAGGAGGTAGCGACCTAAAAAGAAAAAAAAAAAAGAGATACGTAAAAGAGAAAACAATGGATGGAATATAATACTTTCAATCATAACTTCAAACTTATATATATAGGCAAACACTTAACAAAATAGTTCCACTAAAATAGAGCACATATCAGTCCATAAAATAACTTACTCCTTAAAAAGACATAACACATGACTCTATTAATTCCTAGAAATCAGAACAACATGGGACTATGGCCTCATTTGTTTGCACTTAATGGAGGTCTGAATCTTAATCATTTAGATTCAGTCCATTTAGTGCGTTTGGTTTTTAGGTCTGAATCTTAATGATTCAGATTCAGCACATTAAGTCCATTTGTTTCTTTTTTCAAAAAGCCTCTTAATGAACCTAAAAAGGTCTGAACGGATCAGATCTGCAGGAGAGTCTTAACACCATTAAGACTTATTTAATAAGTTATTAAATAATACGGTATCGCCTCTTTCGATCTTTGCGCGACTTTTTCTCTCACAACTACAAACTTTCTTCTTCTCTTTTCTCAATCAAACACCAATTTTTTCCTCTTGAACTGATAAGTTTTCATAATCTTTACAAGTATTTTTTTTATATTAATAATTTTCTTAGGGCGTCTTGATGTTGGTCGAGATCACTTGTTGCAATAATATTTTTAGTGTATTGATGTTCATCAAGATTTTTGAGTGAAAAAAATATTATTCGTAATTAAAAAAAAAAATTATGTATACATATTCGAGGTCTCTTATTAGAATTTTGTCTTAGGTCAATAATTTTATTGAGACTCTTTGATCATCAAATCCGTTTGTGAGATAATACTAATACATTATTGTTGCTGAACTAGTTGGTGACAAAAATAATGGAGCTCTTAATAATTCTCCATCCCAATCTTCAGTTTCAGCTGGAAGAAAAAAAACTTATTCGTCTGAATTGGAAATTGATGAGAAGATGATTACTGCTCTGGAGTTATTGATTTAAAAAATAGTGCACCTACATTTGAAGAATATATGAAAAAATTAGATGGACTTGGATGGGAAGAGTCATTATACAATACATGTGTTAGTATATTTTGTGAAAGTGTCCACTACAAAAAAGTATAAATGACGTTAGAGGTTCACAAGTTAGAGAATTGGATTAAGGTTATCGGAAAAAAGAAAGAATTCTTTTGTTTTTCTAATTAGCCAAAATATATGTTAGGCACTGATAATGTGATATCTTATTTATTATTTTTCAACTAGTATTTATCATACTTATTGAACTTTTTGATATTATATTGTGCCTATAAAATACTTTTTATTCGTGATTTTCTTTATGTTATGCTTGATGATTAAGCTATTTTTTTAAATCAAAAAGTAACATTTTTTGTTGAAATAATTTTTTAATAGCATTTTATTAATATAATGTTTGATTTCATATGCACATACAGATATTGAAAACAAATAATAATCATTCAGTATTCAGATTTGGAGACAACATCTTAATATTCAAATGTGTATTCAGATCTAGACACCTAGTTCTTAATGCAAATCTTAATGTTCAGACGTGTATTCAAATTCAAAGGTCTTAATCTTAATGAGAACAAATGAAGCCTAACTCAACTTAAATAACACAATCCTAATAGACTAAGTCAACTAGTAACATAAAATAACAGACTAAATGATTGTGTAGACGCCTAGTGGCCTTGTAAGTTTCATGATTGACTCCATCTTCTGGGCCTTGGTGAAAATATCGGCAACTTGATCTTCACTCCTACAATAAATCAGATCAATTGTTCCATTATTGTTAAGATCTCGTAAGAAATAAAACTTCACATTAATGTGCTTGCTTCTTCCATGTAGTACTGAATTCTTGGATAGTTGAATTGTTGAACCGTTGTCATTAAAAATCTTGGTAGCTTCTGGCTGCTTGAATTTCAACTCCTCCACAAGTCTCCTCAACCAAATATCTTGACAGGCACAAGCAATCGCAACAACAAACTCGACTTTCGTATTAGACAAAGTAACAATTGATTGTTTCTTAGCTAACCATGAAATAACACCGAACCCGAACATAAAAGTATAACCTGGAGTGCTTTTTTTGTCATCATAATCACCAACATAGTCACCGTCTATATAGCTGAGAAGATTGAACTTTTCACTAGTCTTATAAAATAGCCCAGAGCCTCTTGTTTGCAAGTAACAAAGCCTTGACTGCAGACAAATGCATTTTTGCGGGATTTTTTCATATACTTGTTGATTAAAATCACAAAATACATTATATCAGGCCTTGTAACAGTGAGACACATCAAACTTTCCATAATTTATTTGTAAAGTGTGCTATCAACCTTCTTCCCAGTAGGATTTTCTTGTAGCTTCAAACCAAGTTCAGCATGAGTGTTAGCTGGATTACAATCCATCATCTGAAATCTGTCTAGAATTTCCCCTACATATTTCTTTTGAGAAAAAAAATCCCTTTATCATATTGCACTAGGGGTGTGTATCGGTTCGATTCAGTTAAGTATTATCGGTTTGATTTATCAATTTTTGTTTTATTAGTTTTTAATCTTTTAATGCTTCGGTTTTCGGTTTAATCAATAAGAAAATGCTTTCAAAACAAATATATGACTTGTCCAACAATTTAATGCGAAATAAAAAAGAGAGAAATCAAATTACTCATTGAGTACAAAAATTCTACTTTTTTTGTAGTAAAAGTATAGCAAATACTCATAATTCACAACCCTACTCGTTGCCTAACTCTTGCCATCTTCACTGCTAACCCTAGCCCGAGGAGCTTGTTTTTGACCATAGATGGTCTTTTTCAATTTGTAAACATTATGCTCATTTTCAATTTTAACATAATCCCGAGGTTATTAAACAAATACCTGTTCCACTAAGTAGCCATGTAAGAATGTTGACTTGACGTCTAGTTGGAAAATAGGCAAAGACTTATGAGCTGCCAATGCAATAACCAATTTGATTGTATCATGCCTAGCAACGAGAGAAACTACTTCGGTATAAACAATCCCATTTTGTTGCTTCTAGGTTATACTGATTATTTTTATTTATTTAGGTTTTTTCTATTTATTTTTTAAAAAAAAATTCTATATAAATATTCTTTTTTACTAATTAATATTCTTCTTGGGATGGAATCTTCACAAAAGAAAAAAGTGCGGAGTGATGAATATTCTTGTTTGATGAATCCTTGTCCTTATTGTAAAGGACCCCACTTTTGACAAAAATGTCAATATGTTCCTGAGGGCAAGTTGTGTGCACCATCTCTATCTTGTGAATTTTGTGGTGGTCCATGGTTCGGTTGTCTCACGTGTTGCTACTCTACTCCAAAACCCTATCATGATGATTCTAATCATTCTCGTTCCTTTGATAGTATGGATTCTTGCAGGAAATTATTGGAGGAGTATGAAGAATGCTTTAGGAGAATCATATGTGGGATGAAACAATATTTAGAGAAAAGAATAAAGCTCATGCAAGATGTTTATAAATTTGGCATGCATACTCACAACTTAAGCAATGAATTGAGTACAAAGGTTACTATGTTTGACGCTCAATAATTCAATTATGAGTTGCGTGATACTTAAAAGGCACTCAAAAGTCAAATGGAGGTTCTAAAACTGGAGGAGATACAATGCAATATTCATACTTTTCTTGAAGATGTAAGTATAAAAGTGAGCATGTTTCATTCAATGTAAGTTTGGAAGAGGGATGCATTGGACCCCATTCAAATCACTTTTTAACATTATGTTTAGATGCTGATATATCTTTCAAGTCATCTGATCTAATGGAAGAGTGTGAGGATGAGGAATAAGAATCCTACATTTTTAATGTTGCACCCGAAAAAAGAACAAAATAACATGTCACTTCAGAGCCAAGCAATCCCACATGCACCATCCATCACTTGGTTCTTTAGTCTGTATACCACCGCTCCTTGAGAGAAGCATAAAAATAGATGTAGTGTTAGGGGTACAATTCATAAGTTCAAAGTGGAAAGAAAAGTAAAGAACTTACTTGTGTCGTGCCGCGACGTTAAATCAGGTGCTTATTGGGAGGCAACCCAATTTAAAGTATAGCTTCTTTTTTTAAAAATAAATAAATTAATGTCACTTTTTATGTGTGTTATTTCTTTTGTAGATTAGGGAAAGTCCGAGTATCCAAAAATTTGAAGCAAATGAGCACGTTCGAGCTTAAGTGTGGGGTGCATACTACCCTTGATGAAAATTGACAAAACATGTAGTAGCTAGGCTTAGAGGCCTCAGAGAGTTTTTCTAATTATTGTTTTAAATTTTAATTGATGTTTTGGGGACATAACATTTTTTAAGTGTGGAGTGGGGAAATGAATTTCTAGCTTTTACTATTTTATTGAGTCGATTATTTTTTTAGGATGGGTTCTTCGCCTTTTATTTTCGGTTCTTTTCCTGAGAATAGTCCCTTTGAACCAATTATATTATATGGTGTAATTTTTTTATTTTTTTGGAGAGAAAAGAAAAGACCCTTTTTGACTTGTTTGATACTTGTTATTGATGCCTAATTTTGAGTAGTACTTTCTTGTGAATGTTGGATTGTTAATGAAACTGCAGACTCTTTCACACTGAGGTTCATGATTATGACTTTGTTTATAGCTTAATTTATTTTGTAGTTTGTTATGACCTTGTCTCTATTAGAAGTGGAATTGATCCATCTTGATTGGTACTTGTGTCATGTGTGGTGATAATTTGTTTATTTCATATTTTGCATATTAGTCTACAACTTTCCATGCGTGTTATTGAAGCAAAATAATAAGTGTTGCTTTGTTTAGGAGATGATAATAGGCTTTCTTTGATTTGTCTTGTGAAATTTAGCTTTTTTCAGATATTACATTACTAGTTAGCGCTTTTGAGCATGTAACCTTTTGTTCTTAGCCTTATTTTGCCCTTAACTATTTTGTTGAATCCCTAATTTTTGCACATTACTTCCTTGAGCATTGTAGCATAGACTTGTTATGATTGTTAAATTTAAAGAAATTGGATGGTTTAGTGTAAGTGTAAAAGGTAGTCAATGATAACTACAAAGTGATGAAAAAGCCCTCTTTGAAAGAATGTGACATGACGAAAAAATAAAAGAAAAAAATTGAGAAAAAAAAGAAGATGAGTGAAACGTTCTTGATGAGATGAAATTACTAGTGAAAGAATTGTTGAAGGGAGGGCTGAAAATAAAGAGAAGAAAATAATGGATGATGAAGTCTAAAAGTGCGAAGTGCTGAAGGAAGTGTAAGTCGCCATTATATGGTTTTCCTATCAGTCCCCTAGCCTACATTAAAACTCGTTAAAGTTCTGTTTGATTATATTTGAGCATGTTTAATTAGTGGAGATTTACATAGTGGGCAAGCATGTGGTTCTTTGTGCATACATGTGAATTTTATTTGTGAGTGTGAGAGTTATGTTGTTCTTTGATGCTAAGTCCTTAATTTATATTCAATATTTTGAATTAAGAGTGTGGACTATTTCTTCTTGTGAGAGCACTTGTTTTATGATAGATAGGTGATATTATTAAGTTTCTTTTACGAGTGTAGGTTTGCAAGCTTAGGTTTGATGAGTTCAGAGTCCTTGAGGTGAAAAGGTTAGAAGTTTGTTATTTATTTGTATATCTTGATAATGATTGAGAAGTATACTTGATGTTTTGAATTTTTTTTAATAGCCTAATTATTTGTATCAACCAAAGTGGTGGCATTCCTAGTTGGATTTTATTGAGATGAGTTTTAATGCTTGCTTGAAGATGAGCAAAAATTTAAGTGTGAGGTGTTGATATGAGTTCAAAAATATATATTTTTAATCATTATTTTCCTCACATTTAATATTTTTATTTGTCCTGTTTGAGTATGAATTTTTTACAGATTGTGCTGAATAGTGTATTTTATTTGTAGGATTAAATTGATGTGATGATGAAGAAATTTGAAGCTAAAATGAATTGAAGATGAAATATTATAGAAGAAATGCATCTTAATAGATTAAATTAAATATTATATTATATTTTTATATATATGGAATCATTGCAAAAAATTAAACAAAACGTACATGCACTGCCACATGGCAGCAAGTGAAGGTCATTATGTTGAGGTTGTCGTACATCGAGGAAATCCAATTTCTTTTAGTTTTGATTTCCCAATTTGTTTTTGCTCAATTATTTATTTAGAGTTTTCTATATCTATAAATAGTCCATAAGAATAATTCTAGATGATTACATTCTTCTTCTTCTTCTTCTCCTTCTCCTTCTCCTCCTCCTTCTTCTTCTGCTCCTTCTCCCTCTTCTTCTTCTTCTCTTCCTCCTTCTTCTTCTCCTTCTTCTTCTCCTCCTCCTCCTTCTTCTTCTTCCTCTCCTTCTCATTCTTCTTCTCCTTCTCCTTCTCCTCCTCCTCCTCCTCCTCCTCCTCTTAGACATTAGTAGATAAAATACCCTTGTTCTATTGGTTATCATATAAATTATTCTTATATTCTTGTTTTAGCACGAACATCACTATAAAAATAAATTTATCGTCTAATCTTGAACTCGAGAGACGGAGCGGTAGATAGACCAAAGAGTATAAGGATCATAGCCAAGCTTGCATATCACTTGATATATTAGTTTCCAGGATTGATACCCACACCAACACCGTACTTGGTTACGAAACAGGAGGAAATATAAATGCTCGTCAGTTGAGTATGTCCATTCCCGCTCAACCATGTAGTTAGATAGTCAACTTGGGTAGGCGGTTAGAGTTCGAGAGATCATGATCATAATATCAACCTTGCAAATCAATAATTTGATAATCGTGTGAAATCCATTAAAGAGATATGATATATGAATTCTTAGTATGATGCAGCCCTGAAATATTCCCAACTATTGTAAGCCAATCTTATTATTTTAATCTTGCATTCTTAGTATTTAAATATAAATGAAACTCTTTTGGCACGCTTGAATAAATAATTAGACTAGTATAATTTAGTAAAATAGTTAATCGACAAGTTCTTTGGGTTCGATACTCCGTCTCTTTTAGAGCCAATATATTACTTGTGTGACCACGTACACTTGAGTGTACATTAGGGAGCAACAATTTTTTGGATGTTGTCGGGAACTTAGAAATTAATTATTCTTCTGTGTTATAATTTTTCTTTTATTTATTTAAGTTTTTTTTATTCTTCGTTTTTTTCTAATTTTTTGAACAAATATTTTTTTCCCTTTGAATAATTTGGTACTCTTATTGATATGGATGATTTAGATAAATGGTGATTGGGTGATAAGTATCCTTGTAAGAATTATGATAGACCCCACTTGAATATTGAGTGTCATACCATTCAAAAGAGCGGGTTTTGCGCACCTACCCAATCTTTTGGGTGGATTGTATGTCATGTATGTGGTGGTCAAGATGGTCATTGAAATGGTTGTCCTAGCTCTTATTCCCCTCTCCTAAACCCCTATTATGATTCTTCTGTTATTTATGATGTTGGCAGGAGTGATGACATGGAGGATGCGGAACAAGAGGCTCACAATAGGGATTTCTTGAATTTCTGCAAGCAAATAATGGACGCCTTGGACATAATGCAATTAAAAATCAGGGAACATCTATTAAAACACATGGAACTGCAGGCTATGATTGACACTTATAAACAGACCTTGCCAATACTCAATTAGAGGAAGAGACTGAATCCCAACAAGGAGATAGTTGTTAAGAGGCAAAGATAGTGAGTCAATCTTGGTTGGAGAAATAATCTCAACTTATCAAGTTTCAAGAGTCTCCATGATGATCTTACATACATGAAAACCTAACTGACGGAAGGAAGATTGAGCTTAGACAAGAAAAAAATTAATTTGGCTAAGATATTTATGACTTGGAGGCTCGCTTGAACAAAAATGTGTCACGACCCAGACCATCGTGATTGGCACCCACACTAACCCTCTGGTGGGAGAACCACTACTACAACCCAACCCAAGCAACTAAACCAAAAACTAAAGCATTTAAGTTACGGAAGCAAGTTAAATAGCCAAAGACTGAAATTCCCATAAACTTCCAAAAGATCTAACAACTAACAATGTAGAAAAATACACCTAGAACCTGAAAGTCAATGTACCAAACCATCTAATGATGAACCAAAAGTCTAAACAAGAAGGGATACAACCCCGAGCTAATGAAATAGTTAACAAACTAGAAAAGTTCAAGTCTAAAATGGTGGACACAGATGAAAGAGAACTCATGGCAGCCCGGAAGAACTGACTCACCCTTAAATTTGAACGATCATCGATCTTCTAAGCGAGGTCTGTCAATAGCCACCTGAAGATGCGGTATACTCAACAAAAAAAGAGCAAGTGTAGTATCAGTACACAACCACAGTGTACTGGTAGGATCACGCGGCTATCCCACTAAGTGTAACATAAGCAAGTCAATACAACATTATAAACATGCAAAATACCGAACATATACAATATCGATTATCACATGCTCAACAATATACATTTATAACAAGTCATTGGTCCTCTCATGGAACCCAAACCCACACTGTTAGCATACAAGAACGTGGTACTTGATCTAATGTTTATGAGGAATGTGGCAACCGATCCCATAATTATACCGGAACGTGGCAACCGATCCCAATTAGTATACCAGAATGCGGTATCCGATCCAATCAACACACAACAATCACAATCACAAGTACATTCTCAATAATCATATAATCAAGAAGTGATTCATGGCATATAGTTATTCATCTATCTCATTTACAA
>JAJOOS010008433.1:0-12330 GCA_029582725.1 Solanum chiquidenum
TAATGAAAGTATCTTCGTGTGTGAAGAAAGTTTTAATTCCTTATGGTTTTGGTGTCTATGCGATGAATGAATGCTAAGAGGCTTGTATTAGACCTCTTCGAGGTCGAGTACACCGGTTACGACTAGGGGGTGCTCCCAGGTCGTGACACTTAGCATCTCTGAAGCCTCATGCACTCTATCATCTCCGATGTCGAACACATAGATACGGTAGTATGCATTTGGCGGAGTAGTTTGTCTTCTTCCAAACTGCCTCAGGACTCGGATGGGTGTGTAGGGGCGGATACCCCGAATACCTGGTAGACGAAGTATGAGTTGTCTGTGGCCTCGTACTATGGCATCTTTTGAGATGAAGCGATCGAACATCCACTGAATATCTTCCTCTCCCAACTCGAAGAAAATTTGAGCCCATCTTCCTCTAGTCTTCCTATTTTCTAAATCTGCCCAAAATAACACATCGTTCAAACCCTTAAGAGAATTATTATCATCGAGGGTATATAGTTGTTGAGTCCCATTATCCACCATTCAAGGAGAAGGTTACAACCCTGAAAGTAGCGATGTCCTTCCTTACATCTTCCCAAAGCATGGTACATGTCGGACAAGATGACAGGCGCGATGGGATAATACTTCAGTTGCCTTTGGTTCAAATGCCCGTAAAAAAGAGTATGTGCGAGCATTATTACTCGAGTGTTGATGCTGAGGCTCGGGCCTTGGGGAAAAACCATAGTACCTAATAGGGCGGTAGTGAATGCCAAGGGTCTGATCTTGTCCCATTCTCTGAAAGTGACCCTGAACTCTTGGTTGTAATTCGCATAGAAGCTCGCATGCCCGAATCTGACATAGAGATCCATAAAAGAAACGATAGAACCCTCAGTCCAGTAAGCGCAATCCTTTCTTAATCCGAGCCAGTTTACAATATCCTCGAGGGTAGGCTTGGTAGGGATTAAGATTCTTTCCTGTTTTCTCACCCTTCTTTCAAGCCCTGTACCGACTGTGTCTATTCCGTCTCGAAATTTCCTCAATTGTCGAGGTGATTTCCATGGTTCCAAATCGGAACACCATTTTCTCGTTGTTCCAATAACCTGTGAGGACTTCAATTAGCTCGGGCCACCCAACCATGCTAATGAGTCTGTTAAGGCCCCTATATATTTGTTGAGGGCCCTTTTGTGAACCACAGTGAGGTCGTTGTACCACATTTTGAGTAGAACCGGGGCTTCCACTATCATGTCGACTTTGGGGAATCGATCCATACCTATAAAATAGAGCACGGTTAAGATTCCCTCCCCCAAATAGGCAATAATTAAGTTTCCACACATACATCTTTCAAATGTCAAATAATATGATATGTCGTTAGGTCGTGGACCTTGGACATGATTTTTGGTGGTTTTACTAATGGACTTAATACACCTTGGGTATTAAGCCATCTTAGGATGATGCTTAGATTTGGATTTGGTTTCGCTCTACTCTAGGTTGACTAGAATTGCTTTAGAAATGACGGTTACCCGAGTCGGACAAACAACGGGGTGAAGATTAACAAACGACGTTGGATGACCGCAAGCCAACTATTCATTTATCACTTCCAAGGAATTCAACTTGTGTTTTATCTGAAGAACAGTCGTGGTAAGCCACGTAACCGCATTTGTCCTAATGCAATCTATTTGCCGTTTGGCGGAATCGGGTGCCATGAATGCAACAATTCAATATATACGATAAATAAAACAAGTAGACAATTTAAACACATAGCCAAATAAATTAATCTTACGGTTAGAACCATTCAAATCCCCAGCGGAGTCGCCATTCTGTTTTATTTAAAAATATAAATCAGACTGGTTTTAAGAGTCGCCACTTAATTTTTTAAGAAAAATCAAGAAAACTTATTTTTTTAAAAGATTAAAACAGTAAATCGATTGAAAATATACAAAGGGTTCGAGGTTCTTATTAGTATTTCGGGAAGGGTTTGAAAGCACCCGAAACGCCCGCTAACACGCGGTTATCCAATAATTAATTATTTGGCTAAAATATTTTAACTTATCTTGAATTGCAAAAGTGAACTACTTTATAGTTGAGACCTATTTTAATAGAAAAATAATGAAATATTATCTAAGTGAAGTATTACGTAAACTTATTTATTTATCATTTATTTATTTTTTCAGTCAAGTGAAAGTAATTTAGTTAAGTAATTAATTCAAAATGGGTGTCTTTCGGGGATTTGAATATTTTCGACCTTAAGATTAACGACAAATATTAACAAGTAAATAAGCGTAGTAAGACAAAGAGGGAAAGAGAGTTAGGCCCAAGTTTGGTTTTTCTGTCCGCCTGGACCAATACTTGAGCCCATTTTCATTTTGGGCCTTTGGCCCAATTTTTCACCTGTCCTAAATTCTAGCAAGATAATAGATAAGTGGGCTTAGGCCCAATAATAACAAAATACATTTTTTGTATAAAGATTGGGCTAATCTCTTCAATTCTCCTCCGCTTTCATATCCTTCCACCTTCGAGACCTGTACGTCGATTTTGTAGTTGGCTGACTCGGATAAAAAATATAATTGGGCCTCCATGGCCCAAAGGGAAATGCAAGGAGATGGTCCATAGAACCCAGACAGATTTCACATGCAAACACAAAATAAAGAGAGTTAGAAAAGAAATACGGATTTCGGCACACACACGATCCAATATTTAATTCATAAGGAAGGCAAGCACAACTTGAAGACAAGAAACGTGGCTATAAGCCAAGGCACTTCTTCACATAGGATGATAATCATATATTCAAGGAAATATTTGACCAAGGCAACTAATTGAAAATGGGATGTGCATGCTTAATTAACAAAACTTCTTAACTAATAAACAAATATAGGGATTAAAATTAACTAAATAGGGGATAAAGAAAAATGTCAACAGTGAACTTGAATGAATTAATTGCCAAATAAAAATTCTCAGTAGCATAAGAGGTTTATGACGGAGAACTACCATTTAAACACATCTAAACATAATTCTCAACCTTCACGATTTAACTTCAGGGAAATCAACAAACTACCGGAAAACTCCTTAATTAAGAAATAATTTCGGCTCATAATTAAAAGAAAGTGAACAAGATAACCATTTTTGAATGAAGCAAGGAAAAACAGGTTGACAAGTGATGAAAGAACTCAAAACATTGACCCGAACTTCGTGCTTAGCATGTGAAAATCACGAAGAAAGAAGTGACACAAAGGGAAAAGGACAGAACTCATTTCATCGTAAATTCAGACCGGCACTAATATTTTTACCACTTATCAAATTTGTTAGGGATAGAAAATGGAGATCACACATATTCCAAATAGATATGAGAATGAAAAAAAAATCCTTTACTTAACATATTAATTAAAGAAACAATCAAATGACCAGATCAGTGACTATTATAACTAACACAACTTACACATACTAAAATCACCTTCACATGACAAATAAAAAACACTATTATGAGGGGGGAAGAAAAAAAAAAGTTATGCTAACACATATTCAAGAAGACAATTGAAAGAGCTAAACATGCAAAAGATCTATGAATACGCTCAGATTAATAACAACATATAAGAATATGAGGGTTCTCTCTTTCTTCGAACTGAAACAGAGGGAAAGAAATAACATACCACTAATCACTCAAGGTCGCATACTAGAGGCAAGCAAACACAAAGGTTATTCAAAATGAACGAAGCTAGAATCCAACCAAACTTATACGTCTAAGATCAAATTATAAGAAAACCACAGAAACTTAGATGGGGTCGGAGTTTACCTCTTTTGCAGCAGCGGACTGGACGACAAATGAGCAAGGAACCGACCTTCCTACCACAAGGACTCGAAATGAACAGTGGACGAAAGATTTTAGCGAAGAACTGAATCCAAACACCCTAAAAAAAAGTCATTATGTCGTCTCTCTCTTAAATGTATTTTCAGCTTGTATTTAAAAAACTAATGCTCAAGCCTATTCTCTGTATTCTCTTTTTTTTTAAAAAAATCCCCTCCTTCAAGAACTTAATGGCTGCCTTTATAGAATGGGAACTAGGGTCGAAATTGGGGGGGGGGGGGAACCGGTGAAATTCGGGTGCATTCGAAATTCAAAAACCATAAATTTCTTACACCATTTTGGATAAACATCTTTTTTCTCTGAAATTTGATAATTCCGGAAGAGGAAAGGGCAGGACACATGCTGTTCTTCTGTTGTGATTGTACAAACCGAAAGGGACGGGAGAAGGACGGACACGCAAGAGGTCACTGGTGGGCTCCCACGATCGCTGAAGCTGGGCTTCGCTTACTGGACTGCTCATTTTTCTGGGTTTCTGGATTTTTGCACGCAAGGAAGAAGGCACTGTTGGTTTTTTTTTTGTTTTTTTTGTTTTTTTATTGTTGTTTGTATTGGGAAATAGATTTGGTGGGTTAGTGAAGGCAAAAAGAAATATTATAATGTTGCAGGAGGTTTGGGTCGGTTGTTGTATTATTTTGGAATTGTTGTACGTGTTATTGTTGAAATGGGTTTCTTAGTATGTAATGTGTGTTGGGCTGATTGGAAGATGTGGGCTGCTGCTTGAATTCAATGAAAGGGAAAAATATGGTCCGCTGAAATTTGTAAATGGCCCCCAAAATTTGGTCTTTTGAGGATTGAAATTGGGATAATAGAAATGAGTATATTTAAAAATAAAATAGCCAAGTGTATTAAGAATGTTATGCAAAGAAATTGGTTAAAATTCAAATGAGATGAATTATAATATAATCAGTTAACGAACTTCCTAATTTCAATGGAATAAAATTATAAATTTAACTAAACTAAATTACTCAAAGTTAACATCACAATTTAAACTAAACTAACTTAATAAAAATATTTATGTAAGAAATAAAATCCTTTGAGATAATTTTTGAATATCTATAAAATACACTAATTATATGTATAACTATATAAAAGACATATTATTGCTTAAAAATTTAAAAAGGGGACAAAACTAATCAAAATAACTTAAAAATATTTTGAATTTTATAAAGTCAATTATTTCCAATCGTTTGAAATTTAAGAAGTTCGATGATTAATTTATATTGTGGAGGTCTAAAATTAGGTGTCAACATCATGAAGCGTGCGCGATCAGATATAACATGTGCTATTAATGAACTGAGTCAATTCACGAGTGATCCCAATTGAACTCATTGGATGACAATGAAAAAAGTTTTGGAGTACTTAAGAAATACTTAAGACTACATCTTGTATTTTAACAATATCCAGTAGTGTTGAAAGGATATAATGATACAAATTGGATCACTAGACAAATGAAGTAAAATCCACGAGTGGATATGTATTTACTCTTGGTAGAGGAGCAATCTCTTGGAAATCTTCCAAAAAAGACATGTATCGCTAGCTCTACAATGATCTGTGAGCTAGGTGCTCTAGATAAGGTCGATGAATAAGTTGAAAGACTCCGGAATTTCTTGATAGATATTATTTTTGGCCCAAACCATTGGCATAAGTATGCATACACTTTGATAGTCAAGATGCAATAGGTAGGGCATGAAGCATGATATATAACGGAAAGTCTTGTCATATAAGACATAGATATGATACCGTTAGAAAACTACTCTCTAGTGGAATTATCACAATTGACTATGTAAAGTCAAAGGATAATGTGTTGGATCCACTTATAAAAAAGGCCTAACTAGAAAGAAAGTTGAAAGATCATTTAAGGGAATGAGTTTACGGCTTAGGACAAGTGATCATGGCGATAACTCTATCTAGCAGACTGGAGATCCCAAGAGCTAGATTCAAGGAGAAAAATAAAGTTGTGACTGACGGTTCGGCATTGTCAACCAACTCAATCCATTTCCATGATGAAGACAATGCTCAAGAACAAGGATACATCATTAAGGCTAGTTAGTGAGTTAATAAATCTTAAAGTTTTTAATGATTTGCTAAGTTTGGCAGATTTGACCAAATAGTGTATCTACGCGATAACACATTTAGAAATCATCGATGTGAGTGTGAAGTGTAAGCCGCTTCAAAGAGGATAATTGTCAAAAGTCCATCTCTCTATACACTCATGAAACCAGGAGGTGTTCATGGCTGAAACAAACACAACCATAAAAACCATAAACGGTAAAGGGTTAATTGTGTGACATATAGTTGTCTAGGTATACACCAAAGCTCGACGGTTCAAAGATATCACATCTACTGATTGACCGAGTATATCCAACATATGTTCACTACGGAAAGTCCAAGGGGAAACCTATTTATCCAGATGCAATTAATTCTTGCTTTTAAAGTACACATACTTGTCCGTTTCTTTGTCTTGGAGTCATTCCCCATTCATGCGGGGGATTGTTGGGTTTTAAAAGGTGTGAATGGAAAATGAAGAGTTGCGACTTTTATGAAAAGTTGCGACTTTTATGAAAAATTGTTACTTTTATAAAAAATTGTTACTTTTATGAAAGGTGGACCTTCCGAAAGATTGTGAATATTCCAAAGATTTGTGACCTTTCCGGTAAGGTACAATAAGAATCTTTTCACACTATCCTTTGTTTTCTATAAATTGATGCATTTCCTCTCATTTTAAGACAGAATTTTTCTGGACTTCTTCTACTACTACTAAATCTAGTATTCTAAGTGTACTTTACTGCTGTTGAGTGGTTCGCTGACACCATGGTTTTAGGTACCGATACACCGGTGAGAAAGATCGTTCTATCCTGGGAGGATATATTCCATTAACCTCGGGTACTTGAGGGGAATAATTTCCTTAAGGGGACACTGTGCATTCAGTGGGCTCGATTTTCTCCTACTGGTACAAACTAGAGATACCACCCTTGAGACCAGGGTTCAAATCTAGAGCTCATATTTGAGCTATGTCGCCTTTGGAAGTGATAGGAGAGTGTATGCATGAGAAAAGGCTGCTGCCAGAAACAGATACCCAAGGGCTTGAAATATTATTACTTATATCACAACCATGTCTAGCACAGAAAATCATGCATACCGACATTTGGTCCTTTAATTCATGATGTGGGTATGCATTTCTGGGCGATTGAAAGAATATATAGAAATATACTAGAAAGGATCGTGAGAATTTTTTCTGGATTTTCTATTTCTTCAACCTGTCATTACAAAGTTACTGTACAAGCAAATATATTCAAACTTCCTACGGATTGAATGGTAATAAAATCAACTAAGTACCTGCCTAGTACATACAGATGTCTAGCATAAAATAGGACATGTACTATTTCTAGAGTACTCTACTCTAAAATATCTGTACATGTATATGTATTTACAAGGAAATTGTTCTACTAGAACTGGACCTTATTGTTTCTGTTGTTGAAGCCCATAATGAATAAATCAATCCAATAATATAGTTGGGCTTATGTTCTGATCCAAAGGCAAATCAACAGCCTGCTTCTTCACTCAACTTCTTCTTAGCTTCTCTCTTTGTTGAGCAAATTAAGTCACCGGAAACATCCCCCCTCAAGTAGGAGACCGGAGATCGGACTCCTAACTTGCCAATAAAGTGCCGATGGAGTGGTCCAGCCAAAGCTTTGGTGAATAAGTCTGCAATTTGAGAAGAAGAAGGAACGAAAGACAGAGAAATTAACCCATCAAGAAGTTTTTCACGGACGAAATGACAATCAAGTTCGATATGTTTTGTTCGTTCGTGAAAGACAGGGTTTCGTGCAATATGAATTGCTGCTTGATTGTCACAATGAAGGTTTATAAGAAGAGAAGGAGATAAAGAGAGATCAGAAAGGAGACGAACCACCCAAGAAATTTCTGCAACTAGCCTGCGCATAGAACGATATTCGGCTTCCGCCGAGGATAAGGAAACCACCATCTGTTTTTTAGATTTCCAAGAGATTGGTGAGCCTCCGAGGCTAAGATAAAACCCACTTACAGATCGGCGGGAATCAGCACACGCAGCCCAATCCGCATCACAAAAGGCAAGAATTTGAAAAGAAGGAGATGAATTGATAAAAAGGCCTAAACTTGGATCTTTTCTGAGGTATCGCAAAGTGTGATAAGCTGCCTGTAAATGCCCTGTACAAAGGGTTTGCATAAATTGGCTCAAGGTTTGAACAGTATATGACAAATCTGGTCGTGTGTGGGTGAGAAAGTTCAGTTGTCCCAACAAACGCCGATAAAAGGTTGGATCTTGAAGAACAGTTCCAGAAGAAGAGCTCAATTTTACTGTTGGATCTAAGGGTGTGGAAGCAGGACGAGATCCAATGTCTGGGTATTCTGATAAGAGGTCAAGAGTGAACTTCCGTTGTGTTATGATGAGTCCATCTGATTCAGGTATTATTTCCATCCCCAAGAAATAATTTGCTAAGCCCAAATCTTTGATCTTAAATTCTTTATCCAGAAACATTTTCAAGTCACGAATTTCCTCTGTATTGTTTCCTGTCAACAAAATATCATCGACATATACAGCAATTATGGTTATCAATGTCCCTGAAGATTTTGTAAATAAGGAGTAATCATTCATGGAATGGACATATCCCCTGGTACCAAGAGCTGCAGATAATCGTGAATACCATTGTCGAGAAGCTTGTTTTAATCCGTAAAGAGACTTACGAAGTCTACATACATGAGATGAAGATGGAGGAGCAGCCCCCGGAGGGAACTTCATGTACACTTCCTCGTCCAAGTCCCCATGGAGAAAAGCGTTATTCACATCCATCTGATACAAAAGCCAGCCCTTCTTTACTGCAATACTCAAAATACAACGTATGGTTGTCATCTTAATCACAGGTGAATAAGTTTCTGTATAGTCTATACCCTCTCTTTGAATATCCCCCCTTACTACCAAACGTGCCTTTAACCTTTCCAAAGAGCCATCAGATTTCAGTTTGACTTTGTATACCCATTTGCAGGGTAAAGCCTTCTTTCCGGGAGGAAGGGAAACTACTTCCCAGGTGGAGTTAGATTCAAGGGCTTCAAGTTCTTGTTGCATAGCTAGTGTCCAACCTGGATGGATAGCTGCTTGTTGGTAAGAAAAAGGTTCTTTGATTTGTGAAATAGAGTAAAAAATGTGATGATTAGAACCATTGAGTACAGAATAAGCAGAAGAATACATAGGAACCACAGGTGGATTAGGGGAGATAACTGTAGAAGCAGTGTTGCATATATAATCTGAGAGATAGTGAGGCTTAACCGTTGTTCTGGTAGATCTGCGTTGGTCTTGTGTTGTTGGTAACACATCCCTGTCATGAGAAATAGAATTAGTAGGAGAATCAACAGACAAGTCTCTTTGTTCTATCGTGTTACCTGAGGTAGGATTGACAAAATCATCCTGATGGATAGAAAGAGGTGAGAAAACATCAGGATGAGAGCTAGTATTTGTGGACTCAGTAAATATGGAAGGAAGTGGTATATCACTAGAAGGAAATGAAGAAGGAAAATTTTTGTCATAGGTTCTGGGTGGGCAAAAGGAAAAATCATTTCATGAAATTTGACATGTCTAGTAACAAATAGCTGATTGGTTTGAAGGTTTAACACCTTGTATCCCTTCTTCCCAAAAGGATAACCAAGAAAAACACCAGCAACTGCCCTAGGTGCAAGCTTGTCTCTGTTGGCAGACAATGTGGAGGCAAAACAAAGACATCCAAAAGGTTTAAGGTTAGAGTAATTTGGTGTTTTTCCTAAAAGAATTTCATGCGGTGTTTTGTATTTTAGAACCTTGGAAGGAAACAAATTGATCAAATGAGTGGCAGTAAGCAAACTTTCCCCCCAATATTTAGTAGGGAGATGCGACTGAAAAAGAAGAGCCCTACAAACTTCAAGCAAATGTTTGTGTTTCCTCTCAACTACCCCATTTTGTTGCGGGGTAGCAACACAACTTGTCTGGTGAATGATCCCTTGAGAGTTGAAAAAATCTGTAGCTACATTCCCAGAACCTAATTCATAAGCATTGTCGGATCTAATAATCTTTACTTTTCTAGAAAATTGTCTTTCTATGTAAGCTAAAAAGGATTTAAGAAGAGGAAAAGCATTGGATTTGGTAGATAAAAGATAGGTCCAAGTAGCTCTTGAAAAATCATCCACAATGGTCAAAAAATATCTTTCTCCTTTGTGAGTAGGAGTTTTGTATGGTCCCCAAGTATCAATATGTAAAAGTTCAAAACAATGTTTAGAGGAAATATAACTTTTTGGGAAAGGAAGCTTAGATTGTCTTGCCATGGGGCAAACATCACAAGGAAACCGATGTTTCTCATGTGAAACAAGGATCCCTGCAATATTCTTCATCGCATTATAAGGCATGTGCCCTAATCTGAGATGCCATAATTTAATAGATTCAGGATTTTCAGAAACATAATTCTTTCCATTCATATGATCAAAAGTAGACAGAGGAGGAGTCAAAACAGGCTCAGGTACAACACATAAAGACTGAAACTTAGGGACTACATTCTTAGACTTGAGACTACATTTAGGAGAAAACTTCAAAGACTGAATGTTAGAAAACTTGATAGAATTGTTGGCAATGGATGTGTTATCCTTCAGCATGTATAAACCAGCAGCACAATCACCAAACTTTCGATTAATCCTCACTGTAGAAAGGTCCTGTAAGAAGCAACCATTTTTAGTAAAGAGAACTCCAACATCTTTTTGCTCACAGAATTGAGTAACAGATAAAAGATTATGCTTAAAAGAAGGGACATATAGAACATTTTCTAACTTTACTTGAGAAGACAAATTAACACTACCCAAGAAATAAACCTTGACCCTATATGCATTTGGAAGCCTAACAGAGATAGGTTTAGATAATTGTTTTATATCATTCAAAAGTGACTTGTCATAAGTCATATGTTGTGATGCCCCTGTATCTATGATCCATTGATTTTCAGGAAAAGTGGTGTAACAACTAGAGAAAAGATGCAATGCTATAGCAATACCAGCCAGATTTGCATTCACATCTGCATAAGAACCTGAATGGTTGGAACCTTCTGCATGAACTGATTGAAACATATGAATCAGATTTTCACATTGCTCTTTTGAGAAGCCTTGAGAGTTAACAAGGGTGGACATAGTGTTTCTTGAAACTGATGGTATAGGATAAGGTGCTTCATTTGCTTCCACTGCATTTGCTTTTGCATTGTTGAAATTTTTCTTTCCCTTTGTGAACTTGAAATCCTGTGGATACCCAATCAGCCTATAACAATTACCTCTCACATGATTAGTCCTTTTACAGTAGGTGCAATATAAATTGTTCCTCCCACTCGACATTTCAGAGTTTCCCCTTTGAGCAATGTTGTCTCTTACTTCTCCCATTTTCGCAGGTGCTGGATTGTGCACAACAGGGTTGTATCTGGTTGAGGAACTAGATCCAGGTGTAGTGAACTTGTTAGCGGAGAAAAAGGCAACAGAATCGATTGATACATGTTTACCTGATTGCACCTCCCTCTGTGATTCATCATGCAGGATTATGGAATATGCTTGGTTGGTAGAAGGTAATGGCTTCATCATCAGAATGTGGCCCCTAACTGCGCAGTAAACTTCATTGAGCCCCATCAAAAATTGGATCAGCTTCATGTCCTCATTCATTTTTTGATTATGGGTCTTTGCTCCACACTTGCACTCACAAGAGCATGTCATAAAAGTATTCAACACTTTCAACTGATCCCAGATTCTTTTAAGTTTAGTATAGTATGTTGCAACATCATTGCTTCCTTGACTAATATTGTTCAACTCTCTTTGCAGCTGAAAAAGTTTGGAACCATCAGGCTGTCCATATCTCTCCTCTAGCTCAGACCACAAATCCACAGCAGTCTGAGAGTATATGACACTCTCAGAAATGTCCTTGCTTAGAGAGTTGAGTAGCCAAGCAATCACCATGTCATTACACCTCTTCCATTGTCCGAATAGAGGTGAGTTTTCACTAGGAATCTCAACTTTTTGTTCTTAGCTGAAAGAGAAATCAAAACTCCCCTTTTCCAGTTCCCATAACTAGATCCATCAAAAGTCACATTAATGAGGTTCATTCCAGGTGAATCTGAAGATGAGAGATAATAGGGATGGGTTAAGTCTACTACCTCCTTGCTGGTAGTTCTGGATTCAGAAGCAGAGAGAGTTGATGGAGGATCTACATCCATATCTGAATCTAAAGAAGAAGAAGAATTTCCAGAGGAGATCAAACGGAAAGGAAGAAGATGAATCCTTCTAGTATCGCTCTGATACCATGAAAGAATATATAGAAATATACTAGAAAGGATCGTGAGAAATTTTTCTGGATTTTCTATTTCTTCAACCTGTCATTACAAAGTTACTGTACAAGCAAATATATTCAAACTTCCTACGGATTGAATGGTAATAAAATCAACTAAGTACCTGCCTAGTACATACAG